>MU224613.1:3794736-3805565 GCA_018584345.1 Thuja plicata
GTTGCAAATGAGGAGAATAGGTCCCTGCAAGATATTGGAGAAATATGGGCAGAATGCCTATAAAATTGATTTACCTAACGATTTGGATATATCACCTATTTTTAATGTGCAGGATCTTATTCCATACCGAGGACCAGTGATTCCTGAGATTACTCAAAAGATGGAAGTAGGAAAAGATGTTCAAGATATACGGGTGAAAACTAAGTCAAATTTGCAAGCAGAGAAAATCCTGGATTCACGAGTTCAGAAGACAACTCGATGAAGGGTATACAGAGAATACCTCATCAAATGGTTAGGGTTACCAGAAGTAGAAGCGACATGGATGGATGAAGAAGACTACAGAAAACAAGAAATTAGTTCGGCATTGTTGCCGACTAATTCAAACTAATTTCTCCTTCTTAGAGGGGGGGAGTATGGTGCAGAGCACCCTAGGGTTTTAGCTCTGAAGCCCTAGCTGTTTAGCAATGGTGGTCTGGGAGCAGACCACAGTTAGCAGAGAAGTTTTGTTTGGTAGCAGTTTTCTGTTATTATCCTAAACCCTAATAGTTTCCTCATGCCTAGCACAAGAGCGGAGTGCAAGTCAAAAGACTTTCAGAGTTACGGTTACATTATGCTTCTCGCAAAGTCGCAGGTGATCAGCAGTCAGTTTTGAAACTGGTGCGACAACGCGACAATAGTGCATCGCACAGTCAGAAGGAAATTGGCGGTTAATAGAAAATGGCTGTGACAAGGCGATAACAGTGTATCACAAAGTCGCAAGGCGATCAACGGTTAAGGGAAAATAGTTGCAAGGATGCGATGATAGTATAATCGTGCAGTTGGCAAGGTGAGTGGCGGTTAGTGAAAAGTGGTGCGACAGGGCGATGAACATGTATCGCACAGTCGCCGGGGAACAAACAGTTAGTTTTCTGAGTGTGCGAGAGCGCGACTGCAATGAATCGCAAGGTCGCAGAACAAAAGGCAGCTCATTTAGAAGTGTTGCGAGCGTGCGTCTGCAATGTATTGCAAGGTCGTAGAATAAAAGGTAGCTCATTTAGAAGTGTTGCAAGTGCGCGACTACAATGCATCGCAGGGTCACAGGCTAATCGACAGCTCGTGTCAAAGTGGTGCGAGAGCACGACAAACATTGCATCACGTGATCGCAGACTAAACGATAGCTCGGTTGTAAGTGTTGCAAGAGCGTGACGACAATGAATTGTAAGGTCGCAGGTTAAGGCATACATAGTGATTATAACTTGTGACTATGCGATTAAACATCTGGAGTAAGGTAAGCATCTGATCGAGTCGAGAAAGAGCTGTGATACCGTGACCAGATGGACGTTGAAAAGTCATATATGACAAAAATGAAAGAGAATGACACAGAGGAAAAGGATGTCCACGTCAAAAACCATGCAGAGGATGATATCGATAACAGTTACAGGAGGAAGATGAAGAGCCGAGGCAGTTAGAATCCTCAGGCAGATAGGTAACCTAGAAACGGTTACGAATCAAGAACAGGCCGAGATATAAAATGAAGGAGAGAATCATTTTGGAAGAGGTTGGAGAAGTTAGAGACTGAGGAGGCTAGCATAGAAGATTTGAGTTTACATTGTAATTTCTGGTTTTCAATAAAGAATAGTTTCTTGTGTTTTCTGTGTGTGCTTCTATTGTGTGCAGACTTCTGTAGAGTAGGATTTTGAATTCAATCAAGTCTCATGGATGCTTTTTGACTCTTATAATCCATCCTATGGAGTGTGACCGTCAAGAAGAATCCCTCATGTATTTTTATTCTGTTTTTGTGTTTGGGATTGAGAAGAGGCTAGTCAGAATTGTAGACAATTCCTAGGCGAGCTAAATGGTCCGACTAGGGAACTTGTAGGAGAGAGAGATAGCAGGAGAAGGTGCATGACTGACTTTATTCAGTCATGAAGAGAAAGATAAGGTAGAGAGTGAAACATTTCAGTGGGTAGGAAACCTAGGAGAGAGGGAGAATAGAAACCCTTCTAGTTAGGGTCTGTGAGTAACCCTAAGAGACTCAAGTGTGAGTCCAGAGGATCCTGAAGTGGATAGGGTCCAAAGTGAGATTCCTAAGAGAGAGTAGGAGTTTAAAAGAGAAAGGTGACCTCCCCATCATCACTTCTTTACTCCAACATGATATCATATGAAACAAAATGTTTCCACTTCTATCTTTCATGTATTCTGTAATTACTCCACATTTCATTGAACTTCACTAATTCTCCTCTTTAGAATACATTCTCACCCTTTGACAACAATTCCAAAGGTGTCAAAAACACCTAATATTGGCTCTACTAAACACACATGACTTCATAGACTTCTCCCCCTAAGGAGTATCCCCACACGACCAATCCATACAAAAGATATTTAATGAATGCAAAAGGATTGATGCAACTACATATTCTTCTAATTAAACTCAGATAGGGGAATAACCCCCAACCTACCTCTTAGATACTCAAATGCATCCTTAGGGAATGGTTTAGTGAAAATATTAGCAACCTACTCTTCAGTTTTCACATACTCCAACCTTACTTCTTTTCCCTATACCTATTCTCTAAGAAAATGATATTTGATAGCTATATGCTTAGTCTTAGAGTGCATTATCGGGTTCTTTGAAATGTTAATAACACTTATATTGTCATAATAGATAACCACCGATTTAGTTACCTTTTCCTAAATTCCTTCCAGAATCTTCTTGATCCTTCCTCATTGACTTGTCTCTCCTGATTTTTAGCATATTACTCCATCGGTTGTACATACACAAACCCATGATAGTCTTTAGGTTCCTTCTTGCTGGATTCATCTTTTATTAGAAAAATTCATCTATTCTTACACTTTCACTTTCCACTATCTTATTTGTTCTCTTGTTCAAGAATTTGTAGGATTTTCTGTTAGAGGAGTATCATAATAATGTCCCATCATCACTTCTTGGGTCAAAATTTCTTGTATTTTCATCTTTCTTTATGTAGCATCTACTCCCATTTTTTTTTAAAAAGCTTACACATGGTGATCAACCATACCACAACTCATAGGGAGTTTTGATTGTACCTTTATTTAACTAAACTCAATTCAATGTATAAACTACAGTGCTCACCACTTCTCTCCAAAATGTTTGTGCAACACCTTTCTAAATCATTAATGTCATAGCATAATCAATGATAGACCTGATTCTTCTTTCAACAATACCATTCTTCTGAGGTGTTCTAGGAGATGACATCTGTCTTTGAATTCCTTGTTCTTCTCAATATGCAGTAAATTCCTGTGAGGTAAAATCACCTCCTCTTTTAGATGTAAGACATTTGAGGCTCTTACCAGTCTCCTTCTCCACTCTAGCTTTCTATATCTTAAACATGTGAAAAGCTTTAGATTTATCCTTTAAAAATATAAACCACATCATTATTAAATAATCATTAACAAATGACATAAAATATCTATCACCATAATAACTCCAAGTTCTCATTGGACCATAGATATCAATATGAACCAGATCTATAATATTTCTAGAAGAATAACTTTTACTAATGAAACTAGAAGTTGTTAACTTCCCAAGTTAACATTTTTTACATATTTCATTGTCTAGTTTCATTAGGT
Source organism: Thuja plicata (assembly GCA_018584345.1). Taxonomy (NCBI): domain Eukaryota; kingdom Viridiplantae; phylum Streptophyta; class Pinopsida; order Cupressales; family Cupressaceae; genus Thuja; species Thuja plicata. The sequence goes on from MU224613.1 coordinate 3,798,322, forward strand.
TAGGAAAACCTCACACTAACTTCATCTTACTAACTTTGATCAAGTTATCAAAATTTACATGACAAAACCTCTTATTCTATAACCAACATTCTTCTACCTTAGCAATCCAACAACTCTTAATAGTAGAATTCAAATGGAACAAGTTACCTCTAGTTTGTTCACAGGTAGCAATCAACTTTCTTGATTTCCCAATAATCCCGTAACTACCTACATTGAACTCCAATCCAAATTCTTTGTTATTAAACTGGGAAACACCTAACAAATTGTATCTTAGACCATCAAGCTAGTAAACATCATCACAAATTTTTTTATCATTCAACGCAATAGATCCTTTACCTATTACCATACAGGGAGCATCATTCCCAAATCTCATCGAGCCTTAATCACATTATTCCATATTAATTAATTTGATTCTATCACCAGTCATATGATGACTACACCCACTATCAATAATATAGTTACCACTATTATTCATGTTGGAAACCAAATCTTTCTCACCTACTTCTGAGGGTTCTTCCTTTACTACAACAAACACAATTTCTTCTTCATCTCTTCCATCAAATTATTCATCGGTAAAACCTTCCTCATCTAGGTAACATTCTTTCTTGATTTTATCCTTGAATCTTCTTTGTTTCTCCTTCATGTCATTGTCAGGGCATCTAGAAGCAATGTCTCCAATTTTGTTACATGGAAAGCATTTCAAAAGTAGCTTACCCTTATATTTACCTTTCCCTCTAGGTATCCTTCTAGGAAATAAAGCTTCCAATTCCTCCAATTCTCTTTCTTTAGATAAGATAGATTCATAATCATTAGGATAATATGTTGAAGAGTTGTTAGTTATCTCCTTTCCTTTCCTAGATGGTGCAAGAATAAATGATGACTTGAAAGCAACTTCAAATTTATGCATACTATTGTCATAATTTCTTAACTCAAATGCAGTTAATTTCTGTATTAATGCATCAAGAGTAACAATGAAGGTTCCTATAGATCTAAGCTCTTGTATGGATGAAACCCTAATAGAATATTGAGGCAATAGATTTCTCAAAATTTTTCTTACCACATCCTCCTCAGGAAGATTACCACCAACACCTCAGATAGAAAAAATAACTTCTTTGATTCTTTGACTATATTGCTCAATGTTCTCATTTTCTTGCATCCTCATATCATCATACTTTCCTCTCAAGCTATCAAAATTTTCATTCAGATGGTTTTCAAATTTTCCCAAATCTCATTATTAGTATCCAAGTCTTTGATATCAACATACTCTACATTCAAAATAGTTCTAGTAATAACTTACATAGTATCATTATGTTCTAACCTTTCCTTCAATTGATCTACAGTTAGGGTTCCTGAAGGGACAATATATTTATTAACCACATGATCCCAATACTAATTACCCATACCTTTCTAATAGAGTTTCATCCAACTACACCATATTGAATAGTTCTCTCTTCTGAATTCAAGACCTTCCTTTCATATCATCTTCATATCTTTACCTCAAGTAGTTACGCTTCACCATAACAAAGGACCAAATCTCTAGTACCAATTTTTAGTCCTAAGAGGGGGAGAATCAGTAATCTACCAAATAATCCAAACTTTTCATCTTCAAGCTTAAACCATCATTCACAAGATTAACCTTAATAAAAACAAACAAAAATCATAAGAATCCAAATCCATCCACAAGATTGACACACCTATTTATCTCGTGGAAACCCAATAGGTGAAAAAATATGGTGGGGATTAATACCCACTAAATGTACTCTTCTGAGGTATGCCCTGTGAGGAGCTTAACCTTGTTAAAAGTTTACAACAACACTGTTAGGTCCTACCTAGTTAAGGGATTTACCTTAGGCCTATTAGGACCTCTACCCTATTAAGAGTAGCCTTTTTAGAGGAATTCAAACACTTGAAAAAGTATCACCTTGTTAGAGGATTGACAAAAAAATATATGTTAGGATCTATCCTATTAAGGGATTTAACCTGGTGCAACTGTTAGGGAATAAAAAAAGGAATGATCTATAGAATAACACTACCACTGATTAATCAGATCTATTGAAGAACATAATATCTTTATAACATACTTAAGTTTTCCCTAGCTTGATCACAACTCACACTTTACACGACACTTCTTCAACACACGATCAACAACCTTAACCTTCAACTTCATCCATTATATAATTAACTATTAAGTCCACCACCTTGATCAAACCCTAAATTGTAATTTTAGAGCTGAAATCCAACATGCAATATAACAAAATTAAATGCACAATACATTTTTGCAAGACTACGTCGACTGACACAATGATTTACATAGAATATTGTATCAAGGAGTCAAAAATGTTTTGATCCAACACAATCTTCTTGAAGAATCTTTGCCACATGCTAGCATTAAGCAATGTGAAGCAAGGTCATCACCTCCAATCATGAAGGAATGTCACCAAATCATGATGAAATCAATCAATCCTACCAGAAATTTAACATTCATCACTGATCAAAGATCTATCACTAGTCACCCAAGAACACAAATTTGTGAACAACTCAGTCTCTGCTCTTCGGTCACCTATTCTGCACACCGGTCACTCAAATTAGTTGGGGTTGCAACTGTAGAATTTAATATTATTTACCACCATATCCTATAATCGTGTCACAAGATAAAATAAAAAATTGACAAAGAATTCAAATAATCTATTACTTGCCATTAACTATTCAAGAAATTGCACTGTTAGAGGTCAACTAATCACAACTTCCTCAACGATCACTTCACAAGAAGCGGTCGTACATTAGTCATAAAAAGACAAAACTAAGTCTCCCCTAAAGATAACAACCATTGAAACTTGTCGCAATCCTTAATTCCTCATAACTATGCTTGACAACATACTAAGTTTGTATGGGGAAATATTTAATCTGTTGGGATTAAGCTTAAACATACAAACATTAGTGGGTTAGCACATATAAAGATCAAAAACATGAACAAACTTGAGACAAAAATAAATACTCTATAACATCGGATAGAGCTCTAAACAAGTGCACTCATAAAGGGTTGTTTGATTTGATCTCTTTTGGAGATGTGGATGTGACTCTCTCAAAATACAACTATGTTAATCCCCAAGTGATTTCTTTCTTGATTGTGGATGTAACTAGAATGCAAATCTAATGGATGGAGGAAGAGCTCAAGAAATAGTATGAAGAAACTAGTCTCAAGCCTCCCACAATGAAGATTTATGTGTGCTAAGATGAGATAAAATGGAATATTAAAAAAAGATTCATTCACCAATTACCGTTACATGTGATAGCTAAAGGATTAAGAAAGAACTAAGATCATGAAGCATGAAAACAACTATGAAATTATAGAGCTATTCTAGCATGATAAAATACACAAATGAGAGATCATTTACAAGGAAAATGCCTCCTATTTATAGATTTTTGGAGGAAAAGGAAGGGCTTGGATGAGGTGGAACCTATGTGGAATCCACATAGGAGCAACATAAGGGACACAGGCTAGAGGAGAGGTCAATTTGGAGCATTTAATGCATTGTGAGGCTCAAGGTTTCTCACACATGTGTGAGAAACCTTAGGGAAATATGTAGGGGACAAGAATGTGGTTTCATTTAAGGAAGCTGGGTGGCTTCCTTGGGATGGGTTTCTCACACATGTGTGAGAAATCCATTAGCACTAAAAAGGTTAGGAATCACCTTTTAAGTGTGATTAGTGGACAATTAAGTGAGAAGGTAGGTTTAGAAAGTGGTATAGGTAGGAGTAGGGTAGGCTTTTAGGTTGCATTTAGATTAGCATTCAAATTAGATTTGAATTAATCATAGTTTAGAAGAATTTAGGAGTTGAGGGAGTTGTAATAAATATGAATTTATTGAAAAGGGGTTTTGTGAGGAAAATGTATTTAAATTGAAATACATTAGGATTGTATTTAAATTACATTTGAATACCAAGGGGGAGAGACTATTTAATTGAATAAATTAAATAGCTAGATGAATATAAATAATTTATTGATTATTTATAGGAGTTATTAATTAATTAATTTTTAGATGTCTACATTTTGCCCCTCTTTGATGTGGTGCTGCAAGGGGTGTTGCGTCAAAGAAAAGAAAATAAGTTTTCCCAAAAGAAGTTAGGTGTCTAAGAGTCGTGCCAAAGTGACGACGGTATGAGGTTGTGCCCCATCGAGAAAAGAATGCAAAAATGAAAGCATTGTGCAATTTTCTCAAATAACGAAGTGAACAGGGGAGAGAGAAGAAAGAAAGAAGGGATTGAAAGATGGGAGGGGGATAGTGAATAAATATAAGCCTTTCCAAAAAGAAGAATGTGGTCATGAATCTAATGCAAGTAACAAGACTTGGGGATTAAATTGTGTTAATGTTGGAGAGAACACCCTTGTTTGATATTGCAAGAGGAGGTATGCATCAGGTGTTAGAAAAAACAAATGACATGGTTCCTTTGCATGGACTAGAATCACAGACAAAATAGGTAGATTTAGGAACATATATGTAGATTATGTAGATACGATGGAACTAATGTAGTGACATTCATAGGGGGATGGGTACACCTAAGGCATTTTTAAGGACTTTATGGAAGTGTACTAGACCTTGCCCCTAGGAAGCCATGCATTATCATAACTATGAAATGGAAAAAGATGCACGAAACATCAAAAAATAGATTATACTATAAATGATGCATGTATACATAGACACCATTCAATACACACCAAGATATAGGATATCAAGGTGGTTATGAGTAGGTTTCGATTGACATCAAAAGATAACATAATAAAAAAGGCCTCATGACCAAGCAGTCATTTTGTCCAAAGTTATTTTCATGAACGAGATTATGTGATGGATGATTTGATAAGATGACATAGGGAGGATGCACCCTAACGGGACAAGATTGGATTGTCTATCAAAATGAGTATTCGCCGGATATAGATATGAACAGAATAACGAGCAAGGAAATTTGATCTCCAAACTAATTTTGTAAAAAGATCTTGGATTCACCGTGTCGGGGAAAATCTCAGTGTGATGGGGTTAAGCTTAGTGGACCATGAACAAGAGATGGTACAAGTGACGCTGGATTGGGATGATGTGAAACTTGATTTGATAGGATGAGGGAGGAGGGTGCTTGATTGCAAAAAATACTTTGTTGTGTGGATGAGTGGAAATGGGAATGTGAAAGGTGGTGGATGTGGATTAGCTTGCAAATTTGGATGGTGATGAATTGTCAATCGTTAGGCTTTTTCAGATTTTATGATTTTGTTTGGGATTTTTGTAATTTCTAAAGTTTTTAAGATTTTTTTAAAATATTCCTCTACAGGTAGGACAAACGGGAAACCTTTAGTACACCCATATACAATGAAAGGATCAAAGAACATAAATTGGGATATTAGCAAGATCATTGGGAGAAAGTGGTAGGAGACTGGGGCTATAAGAAGGGCTTGGGGGATGAGAAGTTCATTTAAACACTAACCGAGAATAAATCAGATCTCTGAGAGTGTAAAATGGATGAGAAGAGGCTTAGGAGGCATCTTGGAGAGCGTGTGAGGATCTACAAATGACCGCTAGAGTGGGCGGAGGTGGTATGTATCGACACCCTAGCTTAGTATTTGAATTTTTATTTGCATTTAATACATTTGGGGTGGGGTAGGTAGACATTTAATAGGGGAAAATGGATTTTGGATTGGTGAGGTCAGTTCATGAACTAGCATCTGCGAACATGTTAATATTCAGATCAACATCTGTACAGACTTGGGTCCTGGATCTATGTCTCTACAAACTTTGGGTAGGGCTCAGCTAAGAAGAGATGCCGATGCATGGATTAGCGTCTTCGCCTGAACATGCATTTATGAAAAAATGGGTAGATGCCAAGGGGATGGGGACATGAAGATAAATGATTTGCGCCTAGTGGAAGGGGGAAGGAAAGGGCCTAGGTGTATGATGCCCAAATTAGGAAGGTTTTTCTAGAAGAATAAGGGATGAAAAAACTTTGTGTGGTTGCAAGAGAAGTTTGTACTCCTTGGTTTGTGGGAGACATGGCCGTTGAGGATCGAGCTGGGAGACCAGCTGACTGAAGTAGAGTGAAGGTTATTTTTGGCTGTAGGGTTGGACCATGTGCACCAATAGCATAGGATATGGGTGCAAAATGGGATGATGAAAACATTGGTGGAGAGGTGGCATAGTGACATGACCACATTCCACTTGCCTACTGGAGAGGCAACGATTACCTTGTTGGACATGTGGCGGATACTACAAGTTTTGATCCAAGGACCAGTAGCACAGTACCAACTGGACAAATGTGAGAAATACATACAACTCACTTTTAGGAGATTGATGAGGAGGATTCCTCGAGACAGGACATGGATGTCATGGAAAGCAGTGGTGGATAGGAAACTGAGGAGGGTTGCATTATACCTGGTTAGTTTAGTGGGAGAGAGGATGTTGGAAAATATCTCCAGTCATGATTTTGGTATGGGATGGGCTTGAGCATTGGTCAAGATGCTGGAGCTGAGGGCGATCTTCTGTTGGGGATATGTCATTCTTGGCTAGTTATACCGTGATTTACATATGTGTGTGTACCATGAAGTGCACAACATGGGGACATGGGTCACTTTGATGCTTGTATGGGCCTAGGAGCACATTGTTGTGCTACGACCGATGCATATTCAAGAGGCTCACCAGCCAAGAGAGCCATATGCGTTTCAATATAGGTTGCCACTATGCTATGCCTTAGTTGGTGAGATGAGGTACTAGAGGAGTGTTATTGATGAGATGCAAGTGTTTTTATGGATCCCAAACAGAGCCTGTGAGCCATGGGGCTTGATAGATTGGTAGAAAAGCTTAGAAGATGACATAGAGGATCTATTGTACCTATCATTCATGTAGACAGACTAATTTTTACTAGGGAGGACGATGTTAGATTGGGTGTTTGTCATTGCACAAAAAGATTGACCTATCAATGCCCAATACAACCACTAGAAGGATGACCTAGAGGACACTAGTGTCAGTGGAATGAGTTAGGAGAGTAGACATAAATGATGCAAGGATGAGGATGGAGTACAAAAAATAGTGTTTAACCTATGTACCCACTAGATTTCCTAACCCAGCTTAGGTTGTTGTGTTAGGGATTTTTCTTGTATGAATCACAATGCTTGAAATGTCTATGTGAACCTTGTGCCTTTACTTCTGATTCAGAGACAAGAAAAGCCTAATTGCTAAGGACTAGATAAGGTCCTTCTTTGTTTT
>MU224613.1:3813467-3825180 GCA_018584345.1 Thuja plicata
GTCCTGCACTGGACTTCTCTTGAAATTCTCCAATAAAATCAATGCCCCAAACAGCAAAAGGAGCCTCAGTACTTACTGGATTAAGTAACAGAGCACCTGCAAACTTTAACTTATTAGAGAACCTTTGGCATGGTTCACACATTCTCACATGCATGTATGTGTCTTTGAACAAAGTGGGCCAATAATATCCTTCCCTCAAAATCTTATGGGCAGTTGTCTTGGCAGAAAAGTGACCTCCACATTATCCATCATGCATTTCTATCAGGATTTTCTCAGCTTGGTATCTGTTAAGGCACAACAAAAGTACACCATTCTTATCCTTCCAGAATAGATCTCCTTGAACTAAAACATACCTCTGAGCCTACAACTTCAAATTTCTCTTTTGATTATCAGATAAATAATCAGGGCACTTGGCATTTTTAAGAAAAAACACAATATCAGCATAATCAGGTTGTCTCTCTATTTATAGCCACAAGGTTCAAAGTACATGGCTCAAAGTTCAGAAACGTCAGTTCTACAATTAATTTTGATATGCCATGAAACGTTCAAAAACCTAGCCGTAGTTTCTCGAGGTGACAGGAAATCAAATTTAAATCATGGGTATTTTGGCGCAACCATAAAATGGTTAAGACAGTTGACATGGAACTCTGTGATTCATCCTCTGTCATCCATCTTAGCTACCTTTTGTACACAATAATCAAAAATTCTTTCATTTGATTGGCCGCCGGCTTGATCTTCTCTGTCACGTCCTCCACTTGGCGCCGCTTTTATAGATCCTGTTCATCTGGCGACCTCGCGACCTCATAAAGTCTCTTTGTCACGAGTGTATCTCCTTAACCATGGTTTGATCACCAGATAAGGAAACAATGTAATTCCTTACCTCAGGTAACCCAAGTCTCTCCAGCGATCAGGCGACTATGTAAAAATCTTAGTCGCGCAGGGTTAACCTTAACTCAGTTTTCATCTCCAGACTACGCGACAAACCGTTGCACTTAACATTTCATAGTAATCGCCAAGTCGCTGGATCCTTATATCTCTTTCCTAGATTACACGACAACCCTTTGGTCGCTGAGTCGGGTGATAAGTTTAACATAATCCTTTTCGGAAAAGGTACCCTTTCTCTGTTTACGACGACCTCGCGACATACCTTAATCGCTTAGTCGGAAGGAATTTTTCCCTGGGGCACTTTTATCACCAGACTTAGCGACCACCGTCAGATCCTTTCATCTTTCCATCGAACGAATGTGTTTTAATCGCCTGAGAAACTCACATACCCTTAAGATATCAAGAGACTTCGCGACTGAGGGTAATATGACTTAAGTCTCCTTATCGCTTGATCCTTTTCTTTCATCTAGCGATCACCCGAAAACCACTATCTTTCTGACAGATGTCATCTTTTACTTCGTCCACTTTTTGCATTCTGGAAATCTGAGTCATTACTCCTGTTCTGGCGACATCCCGACTGAAGGAAATCACTTAACATGTAACTATTAGTCGCTGGGTCGGGACTGTTATCTACTAACCGCCAAATATCACGAGACCACGCGACTGAAGAAAAGCCTTAACTGTTTGAATGTCCTGATCCAGCGACCACGCGACATGAAGGAGGTGCAAGGTCAGGAGACATTTTATTGACTTTCAAAATCTTCTCGCGATCACCCGACTGAGGTGGGTCCTGTCTCTTTTAAAGCTTCATATTATGATTATCAAGCGACAACCCGACCAAAAGGAAATCGCTAAGTCTCGAGACACTGATGGAATATTTGATTTCTTCATGAGACTAAGCGACACAAGGCAAAATCAAAGTCGGGAGACATTTTGGCATATTCATTCTGGGTCATGCGATCAAGCGACCTGACTTAATCTTTATATAGCACATGCCTTTAGTGACTGAAAAAGGTAATGAAGAAATAGAAAGACATGGCTAAGGGTTACAAAATACATTGTTTAACATTTGGCCTTAGGGTTTTTTCATGGTTTTTGACAATTTGGCAAGGTATAGGCATGAAAACCTGAAAATTTTCAGAGAACAAGGCAAGGAACAGGGCAAAATAGCAAAAACACGAAATACAACCAACATGTTGCACATGAGAAGTTGACTGGGGCCATGGATATTGATGATAACACTATAGTGGGGGATGCCTCAAAGTCATCTGTAGTAAGGGAGAGACGGAGGATGACCCCATCGACTCAATAGAGGAGAGTGAGGGCCAGGATAGGGACATAGGTATAGCTCCCATAGGTAGCATATGTACAGGTACCATTAGTACATCCACCACTATTATAGCCACCATAGGTACATGGATCATATGTGGTAGCAGTAGGAGGGTTGTGATAGGTGTCATATCACAGTCTTGAGGCCAGGTTGTAGAGGGTTAGGGAACTTGTAGAGACAAAGTGTTAGGATCATGCAACTACGCAGGCTGAGAGAGACAACCTACAAACTGAGGTATGCCATTTACAGAGATTGACAGATAGCGGTAAGGTAGAACTAGACACATTATAGAGGAGAGTAGACTTAGGAGAGTTTACCATAGTAGAGGCAGCATCCAAATTTGAGATGACACTAAGGGGATAGGTTGACACCCTAACTGAGTAGGCAGATAACCTCACAGCACAACGAGATGAGGCACACAGGTGTACCAAGACTTACAAGGGGGAAAGGTATATATCCTAGCAGGTAGCCATGGTAGGGGGTGTGAGACATGTACTGAGTGAGGCATTCTCAACACACATGGATGTGGTTAAGGCAGGGAGAAAGGAAAAATATTATATGGCCCTATAATTTGAGGTAGTCCCTAAGGACCGACGAAAACCTACATACATAGAGCTATCAGAGTAACAGAGTTCTGGCAGGGCATCATAGGGATCAGTGGGGATACCACCTCACCCACATAGGCAAGATTGAAGAGATGAGCGACCTTCAAATCCATCCCAATGAGTTACCCTAGTCATGGCGACACACATTTTTGTAGTTTTTGATGAGATGTATATGCATTACAACACTTAGGTGGATTTTGATGTGTCATGATGTGGACTATATATAATTTGGACATTTGATATGGTGATGATGGATTTTGACTTATATGACATGTGACAAACTTATGCATTTGGTACTTTATGATGGTTTCTATATGAGATGCATTTATGATGTTTGTTATATGCATATGAGGATACTGACTCTTCATGATGCAGGATGTGATGTTTATGATTACAATATGATTACTGATGCATTATGATGCAGGATGTGGTGTTAGGATTACTATGATTCTTTATGATGTAGGATGTTATGCTTTAATATTATTTATGATGCAGGATGTGATTTTATGCTATAATATGATATGATCATAGTTTAACACGTTGGATGCAAAAATATGCAGATGGTTCTTTATGTTTTCTTTTTTTTATGATGAATGCACATGATGTTTTTATGATGCAAATGTATGATAATGATGATGGTTGGATGATAAATGAATTAATTAAACCTAATAATGCACTGTGCTAAAATGAAATTAATACATGAAATGCATTCCTAAATGATAAAATGAACTAATAAATGAATAAATGACATGCACTTCTAAATGAAAAAAGTGACCTAATAAATTAATGAAATGCACTAATGAAATTGATTAATGAAATGGATTAACAAAATGCACCAATGAAATGAATTAACTAATGAAATGAATTAATGAAATAATGCACTAATGAAATTGATCAATGAAATGAGTTAATGAAATTGATGAATGAAATGGATTAATGAAATAGACTAATGATATGCACTTCTAAATGATTAAAGGGAATGAAATAGATACAGCTTAAAACATGAAATGACCTAATGAGATGAAAGGAATGAAATGAATGAGATGAATTATACCAAATGATCTTAATGCGAAAATGACCATAGATGGATAGAGATGAGTATAAGGGGTTTATTGTTTTTGTATGTATGTTAACTCAACCAAGGAACTCATTGAGTGAGCTGAAAAGAGGAGGGAATGGGATTTGGATGTAGCACACTATGATTAGCCATGGAGAAGCTCAAGATAGTGGGATAGGACATGATGTACAATTGACGAGACTGGAATGAGTGGTTATATATAAAAGCTATGTGCAAAAGCTCAGGGATTGATAAGAGTCATATTCTGTAACTGGTGTGTACAATAATAGAACACCCATGGAATATGGGTTCTACGATCGAGACTTTCATGGGGAGTGGCAGATAGGTGGATGAGATCGAAATGAGATTTTGATAGATAATGGTACGGTCCATTATGTGTGACACATGTTTGCCAGGTTTTCATCATGCATACTTTTCCAAGGCACCTTATTTCGAAGTTTTCACCATTAGATGATTTATTTCTCTTTACTTTTTATATATTTCTACCTTTTACTTATTTTTTTGTTATTATCAAGGTGCCTTTTTACCAAATTTTCACCAAGACAATGATTTTTTCAGGACATTTTATACTTTTAAAGAATTTTTTCAGATAAGTGGGGTACACTACATGGGTTAGACATAAAACCACTCGAGGTGAATGATATTAATGGGATCATTCAAAGTTTCTCCTTCTAGTGTAGATAACTTATATGCCCCTAAGCCAAAGTTTGTTGTGATAACATATGGGCCTAACCAAGTGACCTCAAATTTTCCCTTCATTTCTCTGTCTTCTTGTACCTTTTGATTCTCTTTGAGAACTAAATCCACCACCTAGAATTTCCATGGGCGTATTTTATTTTAATATCTTCTCATAAGCCTATTCTGGTAGACAACGAGGTGATCATAGACTTGTTGTCTCTTCTCATTTAATAGATACAATTGTGAAATTATGTCAGGTACCTGCAGCTGCAAAAACACACTTAAATGAACCATTACAAGGTTAGATAGTTAGAAAATGACAAAATCATAATACTGAAACAATCTAGGCTAACCAACATTGGCTCATTTCCTTCTAGTAGGAAGGAGTTTGAATCTTTCTCTCAGGTCATTGCAAGAAACAGTGACTACACCATATCCTAAACGAAGGATTTGAAGAAAGCTAAATGATTGATCTAAATGAATATGCAAATTAAAATTGATCCCAAGCTAATTAGATTAATTTTAAAGTGCCAAATGAAACATGATGATTTCTTTTAAAACCCAAATCAAATGTGCTCTAAGATTAAGAAGTTTGCATGATTGAAAGTAAACTAACAATTATTCAATCAAAAAGCTATGAAATGTTGAAATGCTTGAAAGTTTAAGAAATGAAAACTACATAATAACATTAGCTAAAATTGGGATGCTTTATGAAGGAAATGAAGCTCTCTTTTATAGAAAATCTCTCCCAAAATCTACGGTTAAAATTGAAGGAAATAAGTGGCTCAGATTCGATTTGAGGAAGCACATTCCATGTGCAAGCAATTTGATTGGTCAAAAGATTCAATCTTTTTGGAAACTTCCAAAATTAATTTTCAGTTAACAACTTTGTTTTCAAAATGATAAATAGATAGGATTAAGTTAACTGAATAAAACAAATTTTTTTCTAAAATGAGAAAAGACAAGATTAAATCAATTGAATAAAATAGATTTATTTGCAAAAATTGGTTGATGACATCATATGCATTTTTAAAGATTTAATTGATTTTAAATGCATATTTTGTTTTTATTAATTAACTTGATTACTTTTTGAATTTTGTTGACAATTTAGTAATTTTATTTAATTAATATATCATAATATCAATTAAATAATTAACATAAGGTATATTTGCCAATATATTATGATTTCAAGAATTAATTAATTAATCAAGTACGATGATTGATTAGGACCTAGGGTTCAGGTCAAATTAGCTTGAAATTGATGAATTGCATGTTTGGTTTAGGACTTAGGGTTATCAAGATTAGGGTTTATTGATATGAGACTAAGATTAGGGGTCTAGGGTTTAGGTGACCACTTTTAGGTCATTACATTTACCCCTCTTTGTATTGATGTGCGATCAGCGCATTGATTCAAAGACCTATTAGAAAGAAGACCTAGAATAGTTTGATTTGAAGCGATGAAACCATTCTTTTGAAGAAGAACAACTTCGAGCTTGATTGGATGAAGATTGATTAAAAGATATAAACAAAATAATCAGTTTGATTTGAAGTGATGAAACTGAACATCTGTCAAGAACTCTTAAACCTTTTGATTGGTTTGAACAAATAACCAGTTTGATTTGAAGCGATGAAACTGATTACCATTAAGAGATTTGATTAGCAAGAAAATTGAATTGATTTGAAGCGATGAAGCCAATTTGATCAATGTATCTAGTTTCAATAATGAAAAGCTCATATAAGACCGATCTTGTCTGGTTTCAAGTGTGTTCACCACTGTATAAGACCATTGATTAGGTTGCCTTTGATTTTAAGATGATCTCAACTTGATTTGGTGCGATGAAGCTGAGATGCCCCAAGCGATGGGGTTTTGATTGAGGATGTGATCACTGGAATGTTGATGTCCTAATCCTACCCCCTCGGGAGAAAAATCAAAATATGGCTAGGTGCCCCAGTGATGAGAAGCAATTCGATTGATAACATGATGTAAGAAGAAGCTGATCTGATTAGAAATAGGTCCCAAGTGGTTAGGAAAAAAGATGTACTTGATGGGAGGTTGTGTTTGACCGAGATTGACCAAAAGTATGATACATGGATTGACTGGATGCAAGGTGTGAGAAATTTCCATTAGTTGTGCAAGCGGTCAGTTGCAGTTGACTAAAAAAGTCAAATGCCAGATTTTGATTTTGATCCTGAAAATGGAATCAGGATAGTCAAATTAGCAAGGGGAGTCATCTTCCTGTCAATCAATGCAAAACTGACCACTTGGAGAAAGGAAGATTGATCAATAAGAACCTTAGATCCTTCACATTATAGAGATACCCATATTACACAGATTTCAACACCATGCAAATGCAGATGCAAGACTAACATGAATGAAACCTAAGGTGTAGTCACTGAACCTTTAGTAGTGAAATTTTCATCATCAAGCATTTTTGGAACATCAGAGTCAATACAATCCTTACTACTACTGCAACCATAAGAATATGAATATGAATTTCATCGGATAAGATACATGAGAAACTAACGTAAGCATCGGGGCACAAAAGCTGAGATTACATGAATGCTATTTCTAGTTGATGTTGCAAGAGTACGCTAGTATCGAGGCATTCAAAGCCAAGATAACCATGAGTGCAATCATGCATAAACAAGAAGAGAAATAATAGTCAAGGAGATAGTTCCAACCTCACCTTGGCGTACAAATAGACAAGATCGAGGGATGTGAGGCTTTTCCACCTTAATTCAGGAGCTCTTACCACATATACCCTATTTATTTGACATTGTAGGACCATCAGGACCACACCAAAAAGAAGTAGACAAAGAAAATATTAACAAAAAATCAATGAAAATAGATAGCATACAAATAGAAGTTCAACATACTTTAGCCAGTTTCAAAGTTTTTGGCCGTGTATATGTATGAGGTGTTGAGAAATGTCGTCATGCTTGTGAGTGCAATGTGTTTGATTTCTATTGATTTGTTGTCTACATTTGCGGTATACAATGTGTGTTAAGAAACACAGATGTGTCCAAAGATAGTGTTAAGAAACACTTTTGATTAGAGTGTTGAGAAACACCTGTTTGCGTCAGTAGCCAGTTGTCCTTCAGAAATGACAAGATTAATGACTCTGGTGTAATCCAAAGATGTGATCTGATGTGGGGACCCATTCCCCATGGTAACAAACTCTGATTGTGATGACTGACTTGACTCATACTATCAAGACAAATGCAATTTGATTTCCCACAAACTATGACTCTGGATCGGTTTCAAGCCAAGGACGATTCTTAGAAGAGTCAGAGTGTCCATTCTCAAGAAAGATCACATTGGTTGTCCCCAATGTCTAGAAAGGTATAGAACATTACAAATGGATTATAAAGATGATGGATGAGGGGAACAAAAAATGATGGATGAAGAGGGTGAATGCAACCCTCAAGGACACTCTCCTCAAGATTACCCAAGCTAGGGAAAAAAATAATATAGCAATGTAGGCTCATGGAGCGGTGCTAGATAGCATATAGGATAATGACCCGATGTCATGAAAAGAATGTGGTCCAAAATAATGGACATGTCAAGAGACTTCTAAGAACTTGTTTTTCAATTTTGATCAAGACCAAGGGGTAAATTTGATAGGATAGCATGAGAGGGATAAATGGTGATGGAGGCTATGAGTGAATGGTTTGGGATTAGTTCAAAGGGTGTTTATGGATGGTGAGTATTGACTTGGGATAAGCAAGATCATGATAGGGTACCATGGATGAGAGGAAGTGAATAGGATGATGGAAAGGATAATGGATGTCAAGATGCATAGTGTTCATGAATAGGCTCAACCTTGTCAACATTATCAGAAGGAACATGGATGCTCATGGGCTTGTAAGATCTGATGCATAAGATGACATGGAAGGAACTTGCCCCCAAGTGAAGAGTGCAAGTAGGAGGATTATGAATGATGTCTATTTGCCAAGTTTTCATCATGGTACTTATCCAAGGTGACACAAGAAGTGATTTTCACCATAGGATGGATTGATTTATCTTTACTTTTGCTACCAAGGTGCCTGTTTACCAAGTTTTCACCAAGGCACTTTTTCTCTTTATTTATTTATTTTTTTAAGTTTTTGATTTTATGGAGTAACTTAAGCTTCTTTCTCTTTGGATGGTGCTCCTTTGAAGGATATTCTATGACAGACCAAGGCCACTAAAAGTATTCTCAAAGACGTTGATAGGGTGATGGTAGAGTAGAATGATATGGAGGATAAGGAAGTTGGTAGCCAAGTATTTATGTGATGGATTAGATAAGAGGAAGGGGGGATATGGGATGGATGGGTAGTAGGTAGGTGCAGGATATTGGATAGGGTATTGAAGGTTTTGTGTAGAGGTAGATGGAAATGGTGATAAGATCAACATTGACACACCCCTTGAAGGGTAGTGGACGAATGGAGTAAAAGTGGATAGAATAGCTTGAGGCTTTGATGGACCTAAGATGGATGGAGAAGAAGGTGAAGTATTCAAGGTAATGGATTTTGGGACTCGAGGACCCAAAATAAAGTTAGACAATGGGAGATGTTTAGATGGAGATGATGTGGAAGACTTTGGAAGCTTGGATGCCAACTCTGACTCTTCCTTTTTGTTCAATCCTTTTAAGAGAGACTTGGGAATCCACATAACTTTTGATTTTATTTTTGTATCCAAGTCCTTTAGAAGAGACTTGGGAATCCACATAGCTTTTGATTTTCTCTTTGTATCCAAGTCCTTTAGAAGAGACTTGGGAATCCACACGAATTTTGATTTTCTTTTGTTTGTGGATGATTTAGAATGCAATTCTTCCATGATGGATTTAGGAACCCATATTTTCTTTGATTTTATTATTTTCTCAGTGGACCCTTGTGGTCTCTTAAATATTTCCTTTTTCTTTGTAGTCACATGTCGATTAGATTGGACATAGTGATCTTCATATGTAAGTGGATTCTTGTATTTTTTATTTCTTTGTTGCACATCCAAATTACTTCCAAAAGACTTGGGGAGTGTGGATGGATAGGGTTGATATGACTAGTTCATATGGATTGTAACACCCCGCCAGGAAACCCAAGAGAGATTAACCTAGAACATGTCACTATGTGTGTTGAATAATTTTTCTTTTAAGTCAACATAAAGAAACATACATTCATGCAGAAGTAATTACCATTTATACACATCTTACACTCACATAGATTACACGACTCAAGGGTTCCATGACATATTACTTAAAAAAAAACACAACTAACAATATAACAAAAGATTCCATCTGATTAAACATAACAAATACAACTTACATAACCATAGTTACATCCTCATGGATAACCATGAAACCACCATAACACACATCCACTGCACATGTCGCAGGGTATGTGGTAATCACTCTAATCTACTTATATACAATATCCAGATTAGGTATCACATGCGATACTCTAATACAAGATTTAAAAAAATTAAATTACATAACAAATGATGAAGTAACAAATAGAGCTCATCTGCAAAGAACCATCAAGCACCTGGTACAAGGATGTCGAATCTCAATGGGTAAAGAATCACTACCACCCATCCATATGGAACCACAAAGGTCCACCCCACTGCTCTGAGGAGATAACAATAGATCCCAATCGGATATCCAAAACCAAGAAGGAACAACCACTAAGCAAGGGATCCTGATAGCTCTCTAATCCAATGTACTAAACATCATGAAAAGGTAAGACTCACTAATCCAGAGGCTACTGATAACATAGGAAATCTAGACTATGTAAAAGGTGTCATCATGTATGTCTAACCCTTAAGTTCATCCCTGATAATCCCATTGGATTTCGGCACCTAAGTGACCATACACAGAGCCAATGACCTCTCAAACTGACAAGATCACTAACTATGCCGGAACCCGCACCTTGTAAGGGGGAAAGCCCTATCTCAACCTCCATCTCAGTCTTTACTAGCACTCAAGCATGGGTGAGGAGAATCATATCTTATTAATTCATTTTAATCTCTCAGTATGTCTTTACTTATCACTTATTAAGAAACTCTACAATAAGCAATCCAATGGTCTCTTATAGACATGGAGCTTATTGCAAGCCACCCCCTACTACACATCTAGGTAACCTACCCTACACTCAAAGATCCTAATAGATCTAGCATAGGTCACAACCCTAGTGTACCCCTAATCAGTATCCCATACAACAAGAATGGTCACATAGGTACACTAGCAGACAACAGAATCAAATGGGTCACATGGTCAGTTTAGGGTAACAACTGATAACACACACGCCATGAAGTAATAGGAATATAAACACACCCCCAGCCTCTGTATACATCCTAGGTCATCTAATGCCCCCATAATAATGCATATAAACATAAGAGAACCATAATGATGCAGGGAAACAGAAACGTCTTAAAAGATTGAAAAATGAACTATATCCATGTAATCATCTATAGTTAACCCAACTAGGAACATTATTAAATGCAACATCGAGTATAATCCACCATTTATTAAATCCCATTAATTAATATTTCTCTTTATAATTCAAAACACACATAATCAATCAATTATAGTATGAAATGATCCTATAGTGAATTAATTATAATATGCATTCAATTAAATCATAATTAAGTATAATGTAGATTAATTACTTATTAATTAAGTATAATTCTACATTAATCATATTTAAAAATTAACCAAATACAAATTAATCCAAAAGTTCATATTAATCTATTGGCTTTCATAATGACATATGTTTAATTAATATTAAAACTAACCATGTCATCTAGACTAATTTGTAATTAAAAGTTTATTAATAACCCTTTATTAATAACTTAAATATTAGTAAAACCATTTATTATTAACAACATATATATATATATATATATATATATATATATATATATATATATATATATAAAACATCAATTAATGAAAATTCATATTAATTTAAAACTAACTATATAAATTAATTAATTAAAAAATCATATTAATTAAAAACCAATATATAAAAATAAACTAATATTAAAAAGTTTTTATTTTAATAAATTAAAAAAAACATAACAAAAGTCAATGGGGGGAGGGCGGGGGGGGACTCACGCGGGTTCCCTTCCCCAACCCATGCGCAATGTGGGGGGGGGGGGGG
>MU224613.1:3825270-3837288 GCA_018584345.1 Thuja plicata
GGGGGGGGTTGTGGGGATGGGGTCCCACCACCCCTTCCTCCAATTTTTTAATTTTTTTTTTACAACTGCAGTTTTATAACTGTGTTTTAATTTTTTTTATTATTTTTTTTAAACTTTAAATACAATGCATCAACTACGTTTTTTAACAACAGGGTTTATTTTTATTTTTATTTAAAAATTTTGAAAACGGAAAATTAGTAAAAATGGAATGTAATTTTTTTTTTAAAGATTTTACACCAGTCTGTATCAAATACAGAGAGTACACATTTTTGAAATGATTTAATTTTTTTCAATGCAATTACATAGAGAACAAATATTTTATTTTTCCCTATAGTAAGGACTATATGCATGATCTAATTTTTCAATTTCTAAGAGATTTATAAGAGATCTATTCACGAAATTTTGACAACATAACGGTACTATGATAAGAAATATATAATCATGAAAATGATAGATCCAGGCTTCTAATAAACACCCGAAAACATAGAAACAATGAAAAACCATAAATTTAATTTTCCTCTATAGTTTAAACTATACAAAGGATTAATTTTTTGTTTTCTAAGAGATCTAGGAGGAATTTCTTCCTAAAATTTTGATAGCATAGCCCTACGATGCTAAGAATACACAAAATGGAAGAAATTTAGATCTAGGGTTTTAATGAACACCCAAAAATGTATAAACAACAATAAGCCATTTAAAAGCCAAAATAATAAACTTGCACTAAATCAACAATGAAAACCTTAGATCTACAAAATTGAAACCATACATGGCAAATGAAACCTACCTTGATTCCAATGCAAGAAACAGAAGAATGTAGCTTGGAAGATGAAAGCAAATCTGAAAACCCTCAAGCCCAATTCAACCATAGATCTGGCAACTATGAAGATCTGAGCACACACACGCAAGAAAAATCCTGAAAACTAAATCACCAAGAGCTCTCCAAATCCAAAAACTTGTTGTGAGGGAAATGAGAGGAGAATTATCCTAAAGAGAATCAACTTCCCCTAATTGTGCAACCCCTCATGATGACTCCCCATTCAATCCCTAAAATTACTCCACTCAAAATTGAAAGTAAATCCAAATTAAATAATACTCTTTATTGCCACAACTCAACTTTGACTCCTAATTTCAAGTTGAGATATTTGAATTTGAAAATACTTTTTCAACACCTTCATGCACATGTAATTAATAAAATATTTAATTAAATAGATTAAATATTTATGTCACAATAATGCATGCAACCAAATATTTAATTATTTAATTAATCATATAAGCACATTTACTATAGTTTTCAATTAAATATTTAATTAAATCAAAATATTCAAATATTTCAATTTAATTAATTATTTCAAATAAACTTAAGATATAATTAAATAATTAATTCACCTATAATCCATTAAATCATTAAACATAGAAAATCACTCAATAATCCAAAAATTACCCAAAAGCAATCACATGCAAAACACACATACTCAGGGAAAAGGGTATTCGAATTCTGTCAACTAGACAAATTTGGATAGGGTAGTCATACTGAAACTCATCCAACATTAGGATGATTAGGCTTAGGTTAGGGTTTTGGATCTGTATGTTACCTCCCCTCTTAACCATTGAGATGAATATTTATGGGCATGCTCACTCCTACCAATTCAGGGAAGACGATGCCCTGTACCTGCAATCCTCTCATCAAAGAACATGCATGTACATACATAATATAATATCACAACCAATGATAGGGATCGGTCGAATGTGTGGATCTCTCTGAAGCAAGTAACTACGTCTCCGTCCTCTACCACAACAACACATCAACAAGTACATTCACATATAAGACAACCATACACATGCAAGTATGGAGTAAGTATATCATAATCTGAAATCAACATATAATAATCAACATGATAACATCATCACATCTATCTATGCATATGATAAACCATAACATAATAACCAATAATCACCATCAATTGAAAGAATAACAACTCACATGAAATGTGGCCTAAAAGAATTTGGCCAATCAACTAAAACCAATGCCTAAAAGAGTACGACAACATAAACTAAAAGAAAAACATGAGTGGGTATTACATGGATGGGTTGATAAGGAGATTTGAAGGATGCATGTCTTTGTTGATCTTGATAGGGGATAAGGTAACTGGATGATAAGCTAGTAGTTATAGGCATGGTAGATAGAGGGATATAAGGAACCAATATAGATGGAAGGTTTGACAGTTTTAGCTTTTGGATATAGTGACCAAGAATGGATTTGGAGGATGGAGAAGGATGATTCTTACATTTGAATGGAGGGAGATAAGGTGTTGAAGGGATATCAACATCTTTAGAGTGAGTTGCATGACCAAGGCTCTTCTCTTCAAAATTTATCTTTTTAGCCATAGGTGCATGAGTAGCTTTGATAGGAGTAGCTGAAGCTTGAGGGGATTTATTGTTATGAAAGGGGATTTGAGAAATTATGGTTTCTGGAAATGGAAGAATATGAGAAGGGGATGATGGGATGCTTTGATCTTGACAAGGATCATTAGATGGTGTAAAAAAGGTACTTTGCTCTTGATTTTCAATGGGTTCATTAGAGATAGTGGAAAGGATATCTTGATATTTCTTGGGAGATGGAGGGATATATTCTTGGAAGAAATGGAAGGGGATGATGGGATTATCATGGGACTCTCAAGATATGTAAATTTGTTCAACTGTTGGATAAGGATGGATGGTGTCTTGATCTTGATCATTTCAAATATTTTTTTGTTCACACTTTGGATTACCCTCTTGACGTGAAGCCACTTCTAAGGATGAGGTAGGAGTTTTTATCTGCATGAGGGATTCGTGAAAGGCTAATGGAGTATCTTTTTGAGTAGGCATGATAAGCATTAAAACACATGGAAGATTTGGGTCCATGATCTTTGAAGCCTGAGAAAGACTTGTAGACGTATGCTGATTTGCTTGGATCTCTTTTAGAGGTAGTCCTTGAGGGTAGACATAGTCATCATTAGGATAAGTTCTTGATAGAGATGGTGTGGTTGGCTTTGAAGCTTTAGGAGATGGAGGAATGGTGGAAGAAGTAGATGTGATATGTGAACCATTTCTAGACATGGATTCTTGATATTGATCATGCTTGAGCTTAGTATCTTGTTCTTTGTTAGATAAATCATTAGGATTGTCCGGTTTAATTATTCCATCATCAAGAAGACCTTGGATTTTATTTTTTAACTCCATGCAAGCTGAAGTTTTATGCTCATTACTTTGATGATATGCACAATAGGTACTCAAGAATTATAATCCACATGATGTGACTTGAGGTAATGTGATGAGTTCATGCTCAAGAAGTTCTTCCAATATTGATTCATAAGATTGTCCTAAAGGAATGAAGTCCCTCTTGCATTTAACCTAAGGTTTTTATTTCATGAGGTTACTAATCCCTTTGGAGGAAGACTTCGTGGTATTTTCAGTAGCTTTTAGGGCTTTGGAGCCACTCTCTTTATCAAAGATATGATTTCCATACCAAGATTTCTCCATGTTGGAAGGAAGTGGAGAGATATGAGAATCATGATTGAATAGCAAAGGATAGGTTGATCTTAATGAGGATTTTTTGGATTGTTTATCCCTTTCTCCCTTTAATTCCTTGAGTTCAGATTTCAAAATTTGAAGCTGTTTAGATAAAGCTGCCATAAGAATCTCTTCGTTCATGTTGTAAGGACCATAAGGATTAGCCCATTTGATTTTAGACATTGTAAGGGTGTCTTGACACACTTGATTAGAAGATTGAAGAAAAGGTATGATGAATCAATTGATTGCTTAATGAGTGCTGAAGTGATATCTAAAGTGTTGTCTAAGTCCAAGACCAAAAGACAAAAAGAGATAATGTCCAACTGAGAGAGAGATAGCAACGACTCTAATCTTAAGTCAAGGTTAACGAACCTGCTCTCGCAACTTAGGATAAGGACAACATAGACAAAGATGATCAAAATAAAAAGTCACTTGGAATAGTACAAAAAAATCAGACCTCAAGACAAAAACAAGTCAAACTCTCAATAAATTGTGGTCAATGACAAACTAGTAGTGATGTTGTGAGAACACAAATTTTGTGAAAATTCAGACAGAATCGTCATGATAGAATACCAACTTGGACAATAATTTGACTGATTGTCTGAGTTTTGATAGATTAAAACCTAAGAGTATAGATCTAGAATTGTTTGAGCATTTTGACATTTGTTTTGATTGTTTGTGTTGATTGTTTTGGTATTTCACTCACATAAGACACATCAAGAAGAATGCTTTTTGTAAAAAGAATAGACACACCACAATCCTAGGTAAGCCAAGGAAATATCTATTGAATTCCCACTTGAACCAAAGTTAAGCCATGCCTACTCATAAAAGAAAACTTAGAAGCTTGGAGGCACAAGTTCCTCCTTACAGTTCACTCACTTCTCACGCACACGAAGCTTTGAATCCCAAGGGAATCACTTCCCAAAGGACTATTGTCTCTACTAAGATCCATGAAAATGTGGGACGTCTTAGTCATTATCTGACCTTCTATGCCATTAGATAGAGGGATTTTGGTCACTAGAACAAAGTTTTTTAGTTAGGGAATCCATTTAGGTGGTTATACTTGCGACAGATTAGCTTCGTTATGGAGGCCTCCCAGCCTACAAAAGTTACATTCTGTAGGTTTTTATGCACCACAAGGGTACTGAGGGAGATCTTCTTCCTGGTATAACATATTCAACACATGTTCACTATGAGATTAATCACAATGAAATTTTTATATACCGGTTTGGAAGGGTTTGGCTTTATCCTATTACCGGTTGGGAAATCCACTCTCACCGGCTCTATTAAAGCTCTTGGGAGGTAGCCACGCTAAAAGATTTGCATGAATTTCTCTTACACCCAAGATGCACAAAGGAGAGGGGAGAGGATACATTCATGAAATTCTTTGGGATCACAAATCTAGAGAGCACTTCAAACACATAAGAAAATGGATTCTTTTTAAGCACCAAATCTGAAGTGTTATTTAACTACAAAATGCAGACATGATAGTTTTGGAAGACACACAAAGTCTTTGACAAGCATCTTGCATCAAAATCATTAGTAGTTTATGATTTTCTTTTCATTTATAACGTCCTGCGAACCACCGTTAGGCTATAATCAAAAGATAAGTATCAAGAACAACAAAGCCAAAGATTGGTTAGCATTAGAAAAATCCAAAAATTAGAAATCCAATTGCATATTTAGAAAGTAGACAAAAACTTATGCACTTTTAAAAAAAATTGCACTAAAAAATGTTAACGTATGTGCCCGTACGAGGCTTCAGAAGCTGTAAAACAGAGGATTAGACAGGTACAGTGGTGAAAACCTACAATTTCTGATAAATATGTGACTCATATCCAAAAACTAAGAACAACCCATAAATCTTTAGATAATTCTACCCAAAATAAAAAAATTGCACTCAATTTGGACCCAAAATGACCAAGATATGATCGTTTGAAGTTAGACTGCAATTTCAAAAACTCCAATGGTCAAGGAAAAGACTTTTCAAACCTTGCTGACATTAGTAGACTAGGGCATTAAAATTGACGGCCATCGCAGAAAGTGAGTAACAATGTAGAATGAAGGTTTGACGACCGTCAAATTTAACACAGTAAAAAAGATCGATGTTTTTTTTGTCTTCAAATTTTTTAATTTTTTTTTGCAGATTATTTTTTTGAAAAATCTACCTTAGGCTATGTGCAGAGATGATCTAAAATCTACCTCGATTTTCATGCAAAGTGTCATATGGCTTGCTTGGGCAAAAAAAATTTGCCACAAATTTGACTTTCATCGGATATGGGCAAGTTTATAGTTGTTTTCAACCAAAATGATGTTCCAGACGTGATGGTGCAGTCAAACTTGGCTCAAAAAGAGATTTGAGTAAGCTTTGGCTCAAAATGACGTTTGAGCCCCATGGTGGGTGCTAGAAATGTGTGTGAGATTGTGTCAGGTACCTACAGCTGCTGCAAACACACACTTTAATGAACAATTACGAGGGTAGCTAGTTAGAAAATGACAAAATCATAATATTGAAACAATCTAGGCTAACCAACATTATCTCATTGCCCTCTATTAGGCAAGAGTTTGAATCTTGTTGTCAGGTCATTGCAAGAAACAATGACTACACCAGATCCTAAACGAAGGATTTGAAAAAAGCTAAATGATTGATCTAAATGAATATGCAAATAAAAAATTGATCATAAGCTAATTAGATTAATTTTAAAGCACGAAATAAAATATGATGATTGATTCTAAAACCCAAATCAAATGTGCTCTAAGATTAAGAAGTTTGCATGATTGAAAGTAAACTAACAATTATTCAATCAAAAAGCTATGAAATGTTGAAATGCTTGAAAGTTTAAGAAATGAAAACTGCATAATAGCATTAGCTAAAACTGGGATGCTTCGTGAAGGAAATGAAGCTCTGTTTTATAGAAAATATCTCCCAAAATCGACAGTCAAGATTGAAGGAAATAAGTGGCTCAGATTCGATTTGAGGAAGCACAATCCATGTGCAAGCAATTTGATTGGTCGAAAGATTCAGTCTTTTTGGAACTTCAAAAATCAGTTTTCAGTTAACAACTTTGTTTTCAAAATGATAAATAGATAGGATTAAGTTAACTAAATAAAGAAAACTTGTTTCCAAAATGAGAAAAGATAAGATTAAATCAATTGAATAAAACAAATTTATTTCCAAAAATCAATTGATGACATCATATGCATTTTTAAAGATTTAATTAATTTTAAATACATATTTTATTTTTATTAATTAATTTAATTCCTTTTTGAATTTTATTGACAATTTAGTAATTTAATTTAATTAATATATCAAAATATCAATTAAATAATTAACATAAGGTTTATTTGCCAATATATTATGATTTCAGGAATTAATTAATTAATCAAGTATGATGATTGATTAGGACCTAGGGTTCAGTTCAGATTAGCTTGAAATTGATGAATTGCTTGTTTGGTTTAGGACTTAGGGTTATAAAGATTAGGGTTTATTGATATGAGAATGAGATTAGGGGTCTAGGGCTTAGGTGACTACTTTTAGGTCATTACATTTTCCCCTCTTTGAATTGATGTGCAATCAATGCATTGAGTCAAATACCTATTAGCGAGAAGACCCAGAACAGTTTGATTTGACGTGATGAAACTATTCTTTTGAAGAAGACTGACTTCGAGCTTGATTGGATGAAGATTGATTAAAAGATATAAACAAAATACTTAGTTTGATTTGAAGCGATGAAACTAAACATCTGTCAAGAACTCTTAAACCTTTTGATTGGTTTGAACAAATAACCAGTTTGATTTGAAGCGATGAAACTGATTACCGTTAAGAGATTTGATTAGTAAGAAAATTGACTTTATTTGAAGTGATGAAGCCAATTTGATCAATGTATCTGGTTTCAATAATGAACAACTCATATACGACCAATCTTGTCTAGTTTCAAGTGTGTTCACCAGTGTATAAGACCATTGATTAGGTTGCCTTTGATTTTAAAATGATCTCAACATGATTTGGTGCGATGAAGCTAAGATTCCCCAAGCGATGGGGTTTTGATTGAGGATGTGATCACTGGAATGTTGATGTCCTAATCCTAGAAATGTGCATGTGAAATTGTGTCAGGTAGCTGCAGCTACAAACACACACTTCAATGAACTATTAGAGGGTTAGCTAGTTAGAAAATGACAAATTCAGAAGACTGAAATGCCTAAGGCTAACTGACATCAACTCATTGCCTTCTAGTAGGAAGGAGTTTGAATCTTTCTCTTAGGTCATTGTAAGAAACAATGACTACTCTAGATCCTAAATGAAGGATTTGAAGAAAGCAAAGTGATTGATCTAAATGAATATGCAAATGAAAAATTGATCCCAAGCTAATTAGATTAATTTTTAAGCACCAAATGAAAGATGATGATTGATTTTAAAACCCAAATCAAATGTGCTCTAAGATTAAGAAGTTTGCATGACTAAAAGTAAACTAACAATTATTAAATCAAAAAGTTATGAAATGCTTAAAAGTTTAAGAAATGAAAACTCCATAATAACATTAGCTAAAACTGGGATGCTTTGCGAAGGAAATGAAGCTCTCTTTTATAGAAAATCTCTCCCAAAATTGATGGTCAAGATTGAAGGAAATAAGTGGCTTAGATTGGATTTGAGGAAGCACAATCCATGTGTAAGCAATTTGATTGGTGGAAAGATTCAATCTTTTTGGAAACTTCTAAAATCAGTTTTCAGTTAACAACTTTGTTTTCAAAATGATAAATAGATAGGATTAAGTTAACCGAATAAAATAGATTTGTTTCCAAAATGAGAAAAGATAAGATTAAATAAATTGAATAAAATAGATTTATTTCCAAAAATGAGTTGATGACATTTGTGTGTAATATTATACACCTTCATGAAATTAAGATTGAGAACTACAATTCTATGGAAATATAAACCGAGTTAATCTAAGAATTGAAGCTAAGAATCTATATCATCTCATGGTTCTCTATGCAAGCTTTGTTAAGAGAGCTCTCAGGCTTAATCTCTCTCAAGGACAATCCTAGAATGACACATGAATGAAAAATAAATGCTCAAATCTAGCTAGAATGCTCAAAATGCTCAAAAATGCTCCAAGATTATGTTAGAAAACAACAAATGCTCCTAAACATGATATGCTAAAATACTATGCAAATGCTAAAATCTCTCAAAATCTCTCAAATGCTCCTCATATGCTCTCAATGTGCCTATAATAAGGATGCTTTTGCTCTTAAAATTCTTGTATCCCAAACACAAAGGAAATGGCTTGTATTTATAGCATTTTCCCAAGGGTAGGAGGTAGAGTGAGTTAATCATGATCAAAAATTGGTTAAGTCAAAAGCTTTGAGGTGTTTTCAAATGGAGGGAAAGTTGGTTGTCTCAAAGATATTAGGAATTAAATAACTCCATCATTTAATTAAATTAGACATGGAAGGGTGATTGGGTTGGATTTGATCTTTTTGATTTGAACTATACAATTGAAAAATCATTTGCATAATTTGATTAATCCCTTTAGGCTTGAATTTAATTATTTTATTTCATGATTATTTGATCTTTTAATTTGATTTTATTTTTGTTCATTTGATTTGATTCATTTGATTTGTATTGAGATGAAATTTTAAGGCATTTGGCTGAGATTTATAGTTTGGAATGCTTGAGATACACCTGGTCAATTTTAGGTGTCTACAAATGCCCCTCTTTGAATTGATGTGCGAAGCACATTGATTCAAAGAAAGCTTGATTGTCCTGATCATTGGTTCGATGCTGATGAGATGATATGAAAACTTGATATGAAACCCTAATATGAAACTCCAATATGAAAATCCAATATGAAACCCAGATATGATGCTCTGATATGAAACTCTGATATGAAACCTTGATATGATACTCTAATATGAAAACTTGATGTGAAACCCTAATATGAATCCCTGATTGAAAATATGATTGATAAAGTTTGAAATTTTAATGCCCCAAATTTGATACAAGATATGATGCAGAAATCCAATTTGACGATATGATGATGCCCCCTCAGAAATGAAATCATATTGATTGTAGGTAAAAGTTGTTGATGAACAATGCTGATAGGATAGATCCAAGATGATTGTATTTTCGATGAACAATGATGTGGAAAGCTGTCGAACAAATGCTCCAGTGTGCAGAATATGCAGATTAGGTTTAACTGGGTCAAAAATCTCATAAAATAGGTTAAAATAGCTTAAATAGGTTGAAAAACCTAAATTTACTATTCATTTTCACTTTTTACTATTGAGAATTTGCGCTGAGTTATTGATGATTGACATCGATGGTGGTCCCCATTTGAGAGCATAGGTTTGAGCGAGCGCATAGATATCAGAGACCTCCTGACTATGGGCCTCTAGTGAGTGGTTTGAACTCTCTTAATGCATTTATTGCTCGTAAAATAACATTTAATACATATTCTTATTGCTTCCTAGGAAAGTTTTAGCAAAATACTGCGTAGGATAGGTAAAATGCCGCATAGGGCAGTGAAAAGCTACGTTTGCACTGTGAAAATCCGCGTATACGCAATCCTTAGCCGTGTAGGAGCTAGGTCAGAATTGTCACCCAAAAATGTAATGAGCCGCCTAAAAACACCATGTTTTAAAGGCCGCGTATGAGAGTTTAAAAGCCGCATAGGCCTATAAAAGGCCACCTAATTGGTTAAGCATCGCCTCTGAGTTGTAAAGAGCCGCTTTTAAAGTTTTAAAAGCCACTTGGCTTAAAAAGCCACGTACACTAAGTTAAGTGCCGCCTACCATAAAATTGTAAATGTGATATAGGAAATAGATGAACTCAGTTCGATTGACCGTCCAGATGACCCAATTAGATTCCAAGCTAGAAAATGTTCGTCTAGAATGTCACATAGTGTTTAGGATATTAGAAAAGTCATAATGATTAATATTTGATAGGTCAATTAGATATGATTAAAAATGATTACGAATTGTCCTTGTGTCTCATGATATAGAGGTTAGGAGCAATAAGTTGATACGCTCAAGTTAGAGAAAATTTAAATTTAATGTTTTGTGATTGACTTAGAATGGTTCACCAAGAGAAAAACTAACATGATGCACTTTGTTTCAAAATGTAGGAGCATTACCGCAAGTTGCGGGTATGAGGTGTAGCATTATAGATTTTCAATTTAGTAGATGAGCTTACGCCTCCTGAGTGGCATATGATTGAGACATGTGGACTCAGTTTCCTATTAGATCTCCCTTGGTTTTAGTTGAACCGAGGTTTGTTGATAGCTATGGCAGAGTGATGGCACTCTGACCATAATACTTTTCATTTACCTCTAGGCGAGAAGACTATTACACCAGAGGATGTATATAGATTATTGAGGATCCTGACTCATGGAGAGCGGGTGTATTATGATTCAGTATATAATAGCAGTGTATGCAGATGGGTGTTTGGAGATAACACCATTGCAGATGATTGCATTACTTGGGCGCAGTTTGCCTCATTTCCCAGTCTACCAACATTATTAGGAGCTATGATAGGGGGATTACTTTTTCCAGATAGGAGAGGTCATGGTTTCGCAGTCGGATGGGGCTAGAGTTTAGAGGACCTGATTGCACATCCACAGAGATTGGATTGGGGTTCTTGTGTTTTGGTGTAGTTATATCATGATCTTCACAAGATTGTGTATCAATGTAGTGAAACTATTTCTACAGGTGTAGTTTTGTTACAGTTATGGACATGGGAGCATCTGCCTATTATGAGACCAGTCTTAGCTGTTAGAGTAATAGTCTATCGGGGTTACTAATTTAAATCATTATGATCTAATTAGTAACTTCCCTATTCACTCTAGTTTGCTTAAGCTAACCTTAGGTAGTTTCTATTTCTGTTAGTTTCCCTTTTTAGGGTTTCGGCATCCTTTATAAGGATTGTCTGCTTTGTAATTCTTAAGGAGTTTGTAAATCATTTCATTGTTGAATATAGAACATATTTTCCGTCAACATGTGTTTGCACTCTCTGGCCTATCGGCCGCCATAGCTTTCTGATTCCCTTCTCTCTTCTGTATGTTTCATTATGTTTTTAATAGCTATGCATGCAGGTGTTCTTGGGTAGATTGATATTCATCAATCACAACATGGTATCAAAGCTTTCCTGCTGTCAGCTGTTCGGTCTTTGTTGAAGCACAGAAGCTTTCAGAGGCTTTTTTGGCTTTTCTCTCTGGTTCTGGGGGGTCCTTGTTTTTGGAGCTGTTTGAGCCAAAACAGACTCCACCACTGCATCCAGAAGGCCCGGGAGAGTCGAAATCATATAAAATTTTGCCCATTTTGGGCACCGGGGCATCAGGCAGATTTTTCGGGCCTCCCAGGGCCGTACGGACACGGGTTTCAAAAAAAAAAATTAAAAAAAATCATTTAAAAATGATTTTTGGCATTTTTTCATAACGCGCTCAGTTAAAATCTTTTGAGCGCCGCCCGCGCTCC
>MU224613.1:3872528-3885676 GCA_018584345.1 Thuja plicata
CATGCAAAATCAATTAGAGAGTAGGAAATTTTTGTTTATAAGCAAAGAACACCTTAAGGTAATGATCATACAAATGTTCTTCCTCAAATAAACTCTCCAATAAATTGGTTGTATGTATTTCCTTATCGCTCTTGGTTTTGATTCTTACCTCCTTGCTAGGATTTGAGATCCACTTCTTTGGTTTCTGCACCCTGGGGTGATTTTTCATCTGCAGGACAAGAAAACATAGAGAATTACAACAGTGACAGAATTAACCAAAATCTGATTTAAAGAAAAAAATATTACGCAGCATTTAACAGCTAAACAATGGCTATCAAATGTTGATAAGAATAAATTAAAACATTATAGGAGGCTTTTAAATCTTAACACGTGATTCTTAAAAAATCACAGGCGGCTAATTAAAAAGAGCAGGCAGTGCAGAAAGTATAAAATGCGGCCAGAGATTGTTGGTAGGCGGCTGTTGAAAATTCACAGGCGGTGCACTTTATCTAATAGGTGGCACAATTTATCTGGTAGGTGGCCCACTTTATCTGTAAGGTGGCAATAGAATGAAAGACGAAGATGAATTAGGCTCTGTAGGTGGAATTTTTGTGTTCATAAGCAGCTCTTAGCATCGCATACGCGGCTCTTCTCCTATTTTCTGCAACAAAAACACCAAAAACAAAGCAAACACACCAAATCTTAGGATAAAAACATTAGTAAAGAGGCTTAGAGCCCCATGGTGGATGCCATTATGTGTGTAAGATTATACACCTTCATGAAATTAAGATTGAGAACTACAATTCTATGGAAAGATAAAACAAGTTAGTTTAAGAATTGAAGCTAAGAATCTATATCATCTCATGGTTCTCTATCCAAGCTTTGTTAAGAGAGCTCTTGGGCTTAATCTCTCTCAAGGACAATCCTAGAATGAGACATGAATGAAAAATAAATGCTCAAAATGCTAAAAAATGCTTCAAGTTTATGTTAGAAAACAACAAATGCTCCTAAACATGATATGCTAAAATGCTATGCAAATGCTAAAAGCTCTCAAAAGCTCTCAAATGCTCCTCATATTCTCTCAATGTCCCTATAATAAGGATGCTTTTGCTCTTAAAATTCTTGGATCCCAAACACAAAGGAAATGGCTTGTATTTATAGCATTTTCCCAAGGGTAGCGGGTAGAGTGAGTTAATCATGATCAAAGTTTGGTTAAGTCAAAAGCTTTGAGGTGTTTTCAAATGGAGGGAAAGTTGGTTGGTTGTCTCAAAGATATTAGGAATTAAATAACTCCATCATTTAATTAAATTAGCCATGGAAGGGTGATTGGGTTGGATTTGATCTTTTTGATTTGAACTATACAATTGAAAAATCAATTGCATAATTTGATTAATCCCTTTAGGTTTGAATTTAATTATTTGATTTCATGATTATTTTATCTTTTAATTTGATTTGTTTTTTGTTCATTTGATTTGATCCATTTGATTTGCATTGAGATAAAATTTTAAGGCATTTGGCTGAGATTTATAGTTTGAAATGCTTGAGATACAAATGGTCAATTTTAGGTGTCTACATCATATGCATTTTTAAAGATTTAATTGGTTTTAAATGTATATTTTGTTTTTATTAATCAATTTAATTCCTTTTTGAATTTTATTGACAATTTAGTAATTTTATTTAATTAATATATTAGAATATCAATTATATAATTAACATAAGGTTTATTTGCCAATATATTATGAGTTTAGGAATTAATTAATTAATCAAGTACGATGATTGATTAGTACCTAGGGTTCAGGTCAGATTATCTTGAAATTGATGAATTGCCTATTTGGTTTAGGACTGAGCGTTATCAAGATTAGGGTTTATTGATATGAGACTAAGATAAGGGGTCTATGGTTTAGGTGACCACTTTAAGGTCAATATAGTTCCACGCAGTAGTCTTCATCGGTGATTAGGTTCTTGAGAAAAATGTACAATGATGGAAATTCAACCTCAACTAGTAAGATGACTTATGCACCATAAACAAGTGAGTAGGGGGTGGTGCCTGTTTTGGTATGGTAATAAGTACAGTATGCCTAGAGGGTGGGATTGATTTGGAGGTTCAAGTCACAACCAGTATCATTGACAAACTTTCTTGAGGATCTTGAGAAGGGTTTTATTAGTTGCCTCAGCTTGGCCATTTCCTTGTGGGAAATATGGACTTGAAAATCAATGATGGATGTAGAATTGGTCACATGGATCTTTTATGTGTTGATTCTCAAAAGGCGTACCATGACCTATCAAGATGGTGAAGAGAACACCAAAGAGGAATATGATGTGGTAGAGGATGAATTTGGATATTTGGATGCTTGTTGTGAGGGTGAGCAGAATTGCTTCCACCCACTTGGTGAATTACTTAGTAGCAGTGATGATGTACTTGTGTCGCTCTAAGGATAGAGTGGTGATCTTACCAACAAGGTCTAATCCCCAACATGAGAATGGCCATGGAGGCATGATGGGATGTAGACCTTGTTCCACAGCACATGAATCAGATTGAAATGTTGTTGACATGGTAAGCATTTATGTACAAAATCACAAGAATCATGTTCCATTGTGGGCCAATAGCATCCCGCTCTAAGAATTTGCTTGGATAAGACCATACCACTTGTGTGGGCACCAAAAATTCTAGTGTGTACCTCCTATAACACCAGGGAGGCCTCATTTGAGTCTAAACATCTAGAGAGGATGTTGTGATATCCCCGACGATATGGTGTATTGGCTACAAGCGTGTAGCAGAATGCTCTACAAATAAGGTTATGGTGCTAGTTATTTATGAGGTGGGGGGAATAGGATACTATTTTTTAGATAAGTGTGGATGTCATGGTATAATGGGGACTGAGGACCAACCAAGACACACACCATTTCAAAATTGACATTCTCGTAAGTGGGTGCATGGAGCAGCTCGATGAAGAATTCATACTATGTTGCATCCTAGAGAATTTATAGAAGGGATCAAATGGTAGTCATTGCATCTACTGCTTTGTTTTTTAATCTAGGAACTGTGGGATCTATAAGTGTAGAAAGTGCTCTTTCATTTTGTCTACCAATTCTTTGTAGGGTAACATCTTATCATCTTTTTTCTGTAATTCATCTAAGACTTTCTTTATGATGAATTATGAATCTCTGAATACTTGTAGTTATGTGATGTTCCATTGAATTGTAATTTTTAACTTGGAGATGAGTGCTTCATGCTCTGCAATGTTGTTGGTGCAAGGAAATCCAAATTTAAATGATTTAGGAATGTAGTCTCCTTGAGGGGTGACAAATAGTATTCCTACCCCTAACTTATGAGCCGCATAGGATCTACCAAAATAAAGCTTCCAAGTACATTACTCTTCGACCATGCATATGTGTTCATAGAGAACTTCCATGAATAAGGGATACACATCTACCAGTGGTGCTTAAGCCAACTGATTCGCAATGACTTATACTTTGATTTCCTTTCTATCAACATACTGAATGCCAAATTTACTTATGAGAATCACTCATTTAGCCATGCGGCCTGTGAGAGTAGTTTTAGATAGTAGATACTTGAGAGGATGTACTTTGGATAAGAGATTTAGAATGTGATTGAGCATATAATGCTAGATTATTTGAGTGGCGAGGACCACTACTAAGAATTCCTTTTCCACAGGTGAGTAATTAAGCTCATAGCCCACAAGCGTGTGACTGATGTAGTAGACAACTAATTCCTTTCCGTGGTCACCAAGTTGAGCTAGAAGTGCCCCAAATGCTATGGTAGTTGTAGATATGTATAAAATGAGTTTCCATCTAGGTGTTGGTGATAACAAAATGGATTAATTTTCTAGGTATTATTTTATGTTTTCAAAAAAATTCTGACATAGGGGTTCGCATTTAAAATTGGTGTCCTTGCGTAATAGATGGGTGCAAGGTTGACAATTGTCAGAAATCTGTGAGATGAAATGATGGATAGAATATAAATTTCCTTGGAGGATGCACAACTGCTTGAGTGATTTTGGTGTAGGCATTTCCATTATGGCCTTGAATTTATTTTGATCAATCTCTATGGCTCATCTTGATACTATGAATCCCAGAAGTTTTCCAGATGAAACCCTAAAAACATCCTTCTTTGGGTTGTTATTTAAGGAATAATGATGGAGGTGGTCAAATACACATTCTAGCACATCTAGGTGATCTTCCCTTGTTCTTGATTTTTCTAGGATATCATCCACATAATCTTCAAGGATCTTATGAATCATGTCGAGGAAGATGATAGTCGTGACCTGTTGATATGTGGACCCTACATTCTCTAAACCAAAAGGAATCATTTTGTAATAGAAGGCACCCCAGGGGGGTTGTGAATACTATCTTATGTTGATCTTCTTCTACAATGCATATTTGGTTATAGCCAGAGAAACTATCCATGAGTGACAACATCTCATGTCCAGCTGTAAGGTCAAAAATCATGTCAATGTTTGGCAGGGGGAAGTCATCTTTACGACATGCCTTGTTGAGGTCTTAGAAATTTGTACATATCCATATTTCCCCAGTTGGATTAGAGACACGAACCATGTTGGAAATCCATTTTGAGTAATCAATAACGTGTATGATCTTAGCCTGTAAGAGTTTTTCCAATTCTATTTTGACAAATAAAGCCACCTTGGGTGCATCTTCCAAATATTTTTCTTGATTGGTTTGCTATTTGGATCTACAAAAAGATGGTGCATGACTAGGTTAGGATCCAACCCAGTCATGTGAGAGTAAAACCATGAAAATTTAACTATATATTATTGGAGGAGTGCGGTGAGAGATAGTTCTTTGAATTTTGATAGTGATGCTACTATATAAGTGATGCATGAACATTCTTCCATTCCCAGATTGACAAACTTAATTTCTTTGATTAGAATAGATGACTATTGTGACGTGTAATCATGAATGAGGGGAAGAGGAGAGTCTTCCTCCTCTAGCACCCTAGGGAGATTTTCACTAAGGGATACACCCTTTATTTTTTACTTTTTTGGAGTCAGTTAGTGCCCTAGAGGGGTTTTCACTAGGAGACCAATGTTTTTCTTTTTCATTTTTATTTTTATTTTTGCAACTAAAGATCTCTTCCTCCCCAAAATATGGCTCTAGGTCTAATTTGTAGACATGTGTTGAGGTCTACCCCCATTCTTTTTGTTGTTCTATTGTCCCCATGAATCTTAGGAGTGCGTCCTCTCTTTAGAACTCATTGATATGTGCAATGCTTGGTTGGTCCTAGTCTATGATTTCAGAGTGAATGAGTGGAAGGTCAATGAAGTTTATGTAGAGTTGGTGAAGGAAAAAATTTCCTAGGAAGGTTTCATCTTCAAGGATATCATTGAAGGATCTCTTAACTTCCTCTTCAGGGATGTCTTTGATTTAAATTATTTTTGTGAGGGGACTACGGTAGGTATAGTTGTTTGTATTGGTTCCCTGAGTCATATCTAGGCCAAAACCTAGGCCTTGACTTCTTGGTAAGCGAGGAGGCTAAATGGGAGCATTCAGACCACCCTCTTCATGACCTAAATTATCTGCTTGGTAGTTCTATCTTTATGTATCTAGCTTGTGGTATTGTGGGTACTTCTCCTTAAAGTAATCAAGGAGCTTGTCATGAGGG
The DNA here is from genome assembly GCA_018584345.1 of Thuja plicata. Taxonomy (NCBI): domain Eukaryota; kingdom Viridiplantae; phylum Streptophyta; class Pinopsida; order Cupressales; family Cupressaceae; genus Thuja; species Thuja plicata. Next base: position 3,878,149 of record MU224613.1, read on the forward strand.
GCTTAAAAATCCTGATACAACCATCTGTTAATGTCTGGTTCCATTTTCCAAATATTCAGGATCTCATGGGATAAGAATTTAGAAGAGAAAATCTTTCTTGGCTATGACTTGTTTTTCTCTAGTTGTCCTTGGTGGGATGGGAACCCTTAAGTATTTGGATCCATAGATATGGCTCCAACTATGAATGCATCTGATAGGATGTATTCCTTGCAACCTTTGTTATTGATCTTGATAGTGAAAAGTGTGGAGATGAGAGTAGTTTTTGGATCTAAGTGGGTTTTGGATGAACTGATGACATAAATTCCAATATCAATCCCCAGGTAGTGACTTGAGTGTGGAAAAGAGGCTTCTAACACACAATAGTATGCGAAGGGCTGGGGATAAACATGGATGGTGATTTCAATGCCATTGTGTGGGAAGTTGATGTATTGGTGAAGCATGGAAGGAACAACTTTCATAGAATGGATCCACGGGAAACTAGGGAGGATTTTGTATGGAAGGTCAAGATTAACAACATGGCATATTGTGTCTTGTAATGCTAGGTCCAATTGGATGGGCAGTTAGATAGTGCCTTCATAGGTGCATTCTAGGTTGTCATAGGCTTTCATAGTAATGAGGTCATTTGTTATATCTACCTAAATGTACCCCACTTGATTTATGAATTTTAATGTGCACAAATTAAGGGCTAAACCATTATCTATCATGAACCATTTGATGGAAAAGTTGTTGACCATGATGGTGATGCAAAGTGGGAGGATATGATATGGCTCTACTGATGGTATGTCAAAAGGTTTGAATTAGATGCCAAAAGATGCTAATAAGTGACCTTATAGGGCTTGAAATTTCATTGGGTCAATGTCATTGGGTACATGGGACTCTTGTAGAGATTTAAGGAGGATCTCCTGATGGATGGGTGAAATGCAGAGGAGATCCAAAATGAAGATTTTTGTGGGTATATTTCCAAAGTTTTCGAAGAGGTTATATTGTGCACCAGATGATGAATTAGTAGTGATACTTACAATCGATATTCTCCCTCGACATGTGGTAAGTCTACATTGGCTATCTCCACCCTTGACATGAATCATATTGATAGAAGATTCAACTAGGGAAATGCAATTGATGAACTTATCATAGTTGATATAGGCAGTGGATTAATATTTTCTATCAGTGTGATCCCATTGTCTACCTTTTCCTTGGTTTGGGGGTGGATTGGGCTTGGCAGGTCCTTTGTTGGTGTTGTGTTGAGGAAACACCTTTTGGTATATATGGAGGTTTGCATTAGATGAGGTTTGTGTTGGAGGATGCACTATGATTTCCTCTCAATTTATGAGATCTTGGATGTAGTTCTTTAACTTCATGCACGTTATGGTGACATGTCCCTTAACACGGTGATAGTCACAATACTTGTTCTCTTTATACCAGGTGGGTTTGGGAGTAGACGTGTCAAATGGTTGAGTTTGTGGGCACACAATTAGATTGGCCTTGGCCATTTTGTGGAAGATGACGTCCAGGAGTTCACCCAAATGGGTGATTGTGCGCTTTTGGGTATTTTGGGCCCGAGGTTTGGATTGTCCCTGAGGGACTAATATAGCATTTATTTTATTTTCCATTGGTTGATAAACAAGAGGTTACGATGGATTTAGTCATACTACAATTGTTTGGATAGACTTGGTGTCTGTGGAACCATCATTTACTGTTCTTTTATTCTTGTTCCAATAGCGTGAACAATCATTATTAGACCTGTCATGTTGTATTTATTTATAATGCTTGATGGTACCATCATCTAGAAGACCCTTATTGAGGTCCATTCCCTTTCAGAAAATTTATTGGTAGGTTTGTATACAATTCATGTGCATATGATGGGCTAGCTTGGGGTGCATATTATTAATGAATATCTTTGGCAAGTGTTTTTCAGGGTGTTGACATGATAGTCTTGTGATGAGTCCTTGACATTGTTGAAATTTAATCTGCCAAGATTTCTCCTCCCCTTTTGTTTGGAATCGCAAAGATCCAAGAGAGATAATTCACTCAGAATATGGTGCGCATATTGCGACATGAATTTCTTGGATAATTCTATAAATGGTGTGATAGTTGATAAAATGATTTAGAATAACTGGGATGGGGTGAAATAGTTATCCAAGGTCCAAATGTACCAATTGAACTTTCAAATAATTCAACCATCTCAGATCCATTGAGTAATATACTCAGTCTCTATAGCATATATTCAATAATATAAACTTGTAGTTTACTGTCCTAATGTAATCAACTTGCAGAATGTAAATTTGTTAACAATACAACACAAAAAATAACATTCACAAAAGTATGCCACAAGGGTTTAACGTGAAAACCCAATATGGGAAAAGCCACCAATAACATGCTATCAATTTTTCACTCTTCTGAAGTGAGTTCTGTGAAAAGCTAGCCCTGTTAAAGGTTACAATACACACTATTAAATGTGACCCGGTTAAAGGATTTAATCACTCTAGTAGAAGTGAGCCTTGTTAGAGGGCTAAGACCATTCCATTAGAATTTCACCTTGATTAAAGGATTTAATAATATGACTGTTAGGTCAACCTTATTTAAAAGGATTTTGCAACTAATACAATGGTTAGAAAGTAGAAGCAATTTGTGATCTGAAACATACAACTCACTTTGCAAATACAGATCCAATTATAGCTTAAATTATAATTCACTCACTGGCCTTCATTGTCATCTCTATCATTATGATCTGCTCATAAATCCTTCAAGCAATCATCACTGTGCAGTCTTGTACTACTCTCTTCAGCCTTTTCTTCTTTCTGCTTAGGTTTTTTCCAATCAACTAAATTAACCTCATACCACACACTCATAACCCATAGTTAGGTTAATCTTATACCTCTATGATCAGGTAGCTTGATCTATTTATGCTTAATCATCACCATAGATCTTAGGGTTAGGTCAGATCCAATGAATCCTTCCAACATTTCATTTCCATGTACATTGTAGAATAAAACCTAAAACTCCTTGATTCCATACCTAAAAATGGTTAAACATATATTAAATTCTCATTTAATTCTCCACAACAATCATCCTTATCTTAAATACACTTCACATATGTCAAGAAAATAAACTATGTCAACTGGGATCTCAAATCTCTCTCAAACTATCATAATACTGACACTTGGTCAATAATGTGTTCTTTCGCTCGGTCATCACTAGATAAATCGATAATTTACTGAAATTGGGAAAATAATGTTCCTCAGTCAAAACTAAATTTTCTTGACATATACTGGTGCTTGGTCGACACTCACATCACTTAGCACATACTTAAGTTGCTTAATCTTCCGCACTGTTACTCGGTCAACACTAATCTTGTAGTCATCTCGATGGGGAGATATAAATCACAAGAGAACTATTTCTCTTCTCAATAAATTCTCTCTAGTCATCTTAGGGTAATCCAATCTACCCTATCTAGAGGTCACTTCTATGTTACTCTACTTCCCATAGAACTCTCTACCAACTTCAAATCACACTCACATCCTTCTTAAACCAACGATGCACCCAAATATTCCATCAATAAAAACTACTTCCAATTTACTCTTTGAAATAGGAAAAGGTGTTCCCTCTCCTTTCCCTTTATTTTCAACCAATCATGACCCCTTTTGATGGATTCTTTCAAAGATCCTCCATCAAGTTCACTGATTTCTTGTTTTAGTCCTTGTATCCTTTTCAGCCCAATTAGGCCTCCTAAAAACTGAAATCTTGGATTCCTTCACAAATATTATTAACAACCCACTCAACTAACTATGTATTCTTTGTAAGACCACCCTATTCTCAAGGATTTTCTAGGTTTTAGGTCTTCAAGTTGTGCGTACACTGGATTTCCACCAAACCCCTATTTTCAAGGGTTTCTAGAGCATACAGTGTAGTGAAGTTTCTTTGCTTTCACTAATTGCTATAATGGCCTCCTATGATCTTCTCCTTGCATACACATATCAAGGACACATGCCCCTACACCCTTCCACCATTTATTCTCTCAAACCAATCCATCTAGCAAGCTCTCTTGCTTCTGTTCTGTTCAAGCTCCTAGCTAGAATACCATTGTAATCGCCTCGGGGTTGATGGAAAAATTCAATCCACTACACTCACAAACTCTATAATACATATTTACACTACTTACATAGTACCCTAATTTATTCCAAGTGGGCATTGGAGTTCAACCACGGGAACTCAAGCTAGACTCATTTTTACATGACTGGCTCTGAACAAACCAATGAACCAGTGAAACAAAAGAAATTTACACAATGGAAAACAAACAAACTAAACTACCAAAATAGCTCCAAAAAAGTCAATTACATAAGAAAACTCAAATTCTAAATTCATTAGTTTAGTCCATTCAATCCATTAAAGATTTGGATGAAGGCTCTGTTACAAAACACAGTCCAAATCTTTGCCTTTCAAAACACAGTCCATACAATCAGACTTCCAACCCATAGATTAGGGTTTGTCTGGGATTATATAGTCTATCCCCATATTTTTGGACCCCTTTTCTGGGATTTTAACACCATTAAAGCCATTTCCTAGATTTTGGGAAATGTTGTCATGATAACTTTTCAAAGTTGCAAAGTTGTCATGAGCAACTTTTTCTCATTTGATGTTACACTAACCTATCTTGCTCAACTTGGCTCTAAATCATTCCATAAGACCTTAAAACACTTAAAAACATCAAAATTATAAATTCCAATCCATTTTGGAGTCTTGGTCAAACTTTGACCCATGTTGACTTTTGTAGGACTTAACCACTAGACCCTAATTGAACACACAAAGAACAAGACTCTAAACACTCTTACCTATAAGCACACACCAAAATACACCTTGGGATTTTAACACTAGTCCTTATTACCTTGGTGGTTGGCTAAAACCAACTACAAGCCAAAAATTAAAAAGATCTTCATTACAACCTTAAGGTTCTCCTGCACCATTCTCCCCCTGCAACGAGAAATTCAAGGTACCTGAGGTGTGAAAAAATCCAAACCAATGCCATGCTTCTTAAAGTTACTCTCTTCTATCTAGGTAGCCTCTGACTTAAGTTTTTTCTCCCATTTGACTAGATGCTCCATGTATTTCTTACTCCTAGTCTTTTTCCTCACTCTTGAATCCATAATTCTCTCCACTTGTGGTTTGATCTGATCAGGTACTTAGAGTTCTTCCACATCCTTAGTAACCTATGTACTATACTATCCTTCATCTATTTCTGGACCCTTGTACTGAATCAAGTCCTTCACATTGAAAATGGGAGAAATAGACATATCCTTGGGTAGATCTATCGTGTAGGCATTGGGGCCATACTTAGCCAACACCTTACATGGTCCAATCCTCTTCATATGTATTTTTCTTGGTATACCCTTCTATATCCTAGCCTTGTTCAAATATACAATCACCAAGTTTCCTACCTCAAATTGTAAGTCTCTTCTCCCTTCGTCCTTCTTAGCTTTAAGCTTCTAATTTGCCTCCATTAGTGTCTTCTTCACTTTCTCATGGACCTCTCTCATTGACTTAGAAAATTCATCTGCATTTCCACTGATCCATTCATAACCTTTTAGATCTCTAAGCTCAAAAACACCCCTTGGATGTAATCCATACACAATCACAAATGGACTCTTACCAGTAGTCATATTTGCACTATCATTATAGGCAAAATCTTCTTGTGGGATGACTTGTTCCCATCCTTGTCCATACTCCTTGGTTAAACATCTCAACAAGTTGCCAAGAACCCTATTAATTACCTCTGTCTGACCATTCGTTTGAGGATGATATGCATAACTATGAGCCAAATTAGTACCCAATCTTTTTCCAGAGGGTTTTCCAAAAGTGTCACATAAATTTTGCATCTCTATCTACAACTATTCTCATTGGAAAACCATGTATCCTTACTATCTCCTTGAAGAAAAGGTGAGCAATGTGACTGGAATCATGTGTTGTTTTACAGGGGATAAAGTGACTCATCTTACTTAATCTGTCCACTACCACAAACACACTATCCAAACCAGTTGGTGTCCTAGGTAGGCCCACTATGAAATCCATACTTATGCACTCCCATGGTCTATTTTGGATGGGAAATAGTTGGTAAATACCTGCATTTGACGATGTCCCCTTTGCCTTTTGACATACTCCACATTGCTCAACATATCTCTTCATATCCTTTTGCATTTTAGGCCACCAATAAAATCTCTCCACTAGGTCTAAGGTCTTATTTAACCCAAAGTGTCCACTTATTTAATCTCTTGGATGAGGTTCTCCCTCATGGAACCCCTTGGAACACATAGTTGCTTGCCTTTAAACAATAAACCATTATGTAAATTTTAGTATGCATATTCACTATCAAAGTGATTTTCAAAATCAGTACACACCTTATGGATCTCTGAGAAATCTGCATCTCCTTCATAAATATCCTTGAATCCTTCAACCCCTATGCTCTACAACTGTTTCTCTTGAATGGTGAGAAACCTCCAATTAAGTGCATCTGCAACCTTGTTTTTTACCCCCTTCTTGTGCTTTTTTATAAAGGTGTATGATTGTATGAACTCCATCCAATTTATATGCCTCAAACTAAGCTTCTCTTGTGTGTTTATGTAGCTTAAGGCTTGGCTGTCAGTGTATACAACAAATTCTTTTGGAAACAAATACTGCCTCCACTTCTTAAGAGATTGCACCAATGCATAAAGATCTAGATCACAGGATGAATACCTAGACTTTTCTTCATTTAACCTTTCACTAAAGAAGGCTACTGGTCTTCCTTCCAAACTTAGGACTGCACCCACTGCTATATTTCTAGCATCACATTCCACAATGAATAGTTTGTCAAAACTTGGTAACACCAGAAATGGTTGAGTAGCTATTTAATTCTTCAATCTTTCAAACCCTTCATTGGCTTCCTTAGTCCATATGAACTTTGTCTTGACTCCACCCTTTACGGTATCTAGGACAGGTGTAGATATTTCACTGAATCTTCTCACAAGCTTCCTATAGAATTGGGCCAACCCATGGAAACTTCTCACTTCAGTCCCTGTCTTAGGAGTGGGCCAAATCAAAATGGTTTCAAATTTACTCTTATCCATCTTCAAGTCACCTTGGGATACTACAAATCCTAGAAAGACTAGTTCTTGTTTCATAAATTCACTCTTTTCAAGATTTATGGTTAGCTTCTCTTCTTGTAGCCTTTTCAACCCAAGTTCTAGGTGTTTCATATGCTCTTCTTTGTTTTTTCTAAAGATGAGGATATCATCTAGGTAGAATACTACAAATACACCTATGTAATTGTAGACACCCTAAAATGGACAGGCTTGCGACTTTACATTAAAAACACTAATTTTCATCTATTAATTAATGGTTTTTTAATCATTAATTAATCATCTATTTTCCTCTAAATTCATTTCCAAAATCATCTAATCAAATTCCCAAAATTAATTAAATAATTAATTTTATTTAATTAAATAGCTTTAATTGATTAATTACCATTAATTGATTAATTAAACTCAATTTCCTATAG
>MU224613.1:3889059-3901209 GCA_018584345.1 Thuja plicata
CTTTTGATCTCAACCGTTCATCTCCCCATCTCTGGGATCGATCTCAACCATTCATTTCATCACCAAATCCTATATAATAAACCCTTCATAACCATTTGAAGGATCTAGGATTTCAAGCTCTCGTGCGTCATTACTATGTCAGTTTGGTTCTAGCATTCAAGCCATCTTGCGATCACACACACATTTCAATTATCAAATTCTCGATGCTTCTCAAGTCATAGACGCTGCCCCGCCAATACTAAGCATCAAGAACAGCATTTCGGAAGGAGTAGAGAGAAATAATAGAAGCTTCAAGCATCATGGGGTTTTCATTCATTTGTCTTCCTTTCTCTTGCTTGTACATTTTATTTCTCACGTTTCTGTTATTCATTTAGTATTTATTGCGTACTTGATTTGCATTCACTTGTGAACCTTTGCTACTAACCCCCGCCCTTGGAAAGCTGTGGGAACCCATAGAGAGAGGCGTACAGTAATCCTTCAAGACCTCATTAATGACCCTCATTAAAGTACTAGGTGCATTTGTAAGCCCAAATGACATTACTAACCACTCATATAATCCCTCCGTGGTTTTAAAAGTTGACTTCCACTCATCCCCCTCTTTCATTCTAATATGATAATATCCACTTTTAAGATCAATCTTTGAGAAGTACTTAGCACCCCCTAAGCAATCCATTAAGTCTTTTATTCCAGGAATAGGAAATCTATATCTTATTGTTATCCTATTTATTGCTCTAGAGTTAGTACACATTCTCCAGTTACCTCTTGTTTTAGGAGCCAACAACACTGTAACAACACATGGACTGATGCTCTTTCTTATCAAACCTTGGTCTAATAACTCCTGCACTTGCCTTGCAATCTCTTTGTTCAACCTCTGGTGTCATCTTGTAGGAATCTTTTTTTGGCAGTGATGCCCCTAGCACAAATTCATTTTCATGATTGATTTGTCTTTTTGGAGGTATTGTGGCTGGTGTCCCTTCACATATTATGTGTTGGAATTGATCTAACAATTTTCTGACTTCTATAGGCATAGGTTCTTGTTTGGGTGTCTCCTCCTCCTTTGGTTTCACCAAGATTGCATAACCAATCCCCTCTTCCTCCTTCATGTCTTTTAGGAATTCTTTCCTACTCATTAGAAGAGTATTGGAGCCCATGTTCTCTACTATATCTTCCTCTATCAAAGACTATATCTTATAAGTCACTCCATTCTTCTTGAATGAGTACTTGTTCTCCTTGCCATGATGGACTGTCTCTCTTTCATACTACCATGGTCTTCCTAGAAATAGATGGCATGAATCCATTGGTAGCACATCATAAATTATCTTGTCTTGATACTTTCCTATGGTGAAATCAACCCACACTTGTTCATTAACCAGTATATTCTGCCCCTTATTCAACAAAGTTACTTTGTAAGGACACACATGAGGTATCTTAGTCAATTTTATATTTTACACTACTTCCTCTAAGATCACATTATCAATAGATCCAGAGTCTATTATGACCGTACACACTTTACCAAGACTCTTGCACTTGACCCTAAAAATATCACTTCTTTGTTTGTGTTCATCTGTTGTAGGCTCTTTGATCAAAATCCTAGTAAGCATGAGGTTCTCTCCCTTCTCTGAATCCAAACTTATCTCAGACTGTTTGGTCATGTCTTCTTCTTGCACATATGCAATCTTGTTTTCACCTTGTGAAGATGATGGATTATCTGGACACCTATAGGCAGGGTGACCCATTTGGCCACAATTATAACACTTCATTGAAGCAAAATGTGAGCTTCTTCCAAACCCACTTGATCTTCCTCTTCCACCACTATGGAAACCTCTTCCTCTGCCATAGTCTCCTCTATAGTTTGAATCATAGGTTTTTTCAACAAACTTGGAGTCCCCTTGGCCTCTGGTCTCATTGTTCCTTCCACTAGAACATTCTCTATGTCCTCCTCTAGAATATCTACCTCCTCTTCTACCCCTTGAGTTTGAATCTTGCTTCTTTCTGAGTTCTCCTTCCACCTTAAGGGCCATTTGAAAACAACCATGGATTAAGTAAATGTAAAGAGACTTAACTCTTCTTGATTGTTCCACCTAAGGCCACTGAGATACCTAGAAACTTTAATACTCTCTACCTCTTTCACTCTGGACATAAGGCATAGCTTTTGGATTTCTTCAGTGTAGGATGCCACATCTAAATCTTTTTGTCTGAGATTCTATCTCCTTTTGTGTAGTTGGATGTCATAATCCTCTAGTAGGTAGTTTTTCTTCACCTTAGCCACCACAGTCTTCCAATTGACTATTGGTTTCTTCCCTTCTCTTTCTCTTTCCTCCTGTAAGAACTTCCACCAATTTAATGCTCTGCCTCTCAACCTTGATTTGGCTATCTTTAATTTTTGTGCCTTTGTGATTCCATCACACTCAAAGTAATTTTCCATACACTCAATCCATTCCATCACCAATTCTGCATCCATTCTTCCATAGAATACTGGAATTCCTTCTAATGCCTTACCACTTAATGCTTTGAGGGATTTGAGGAAAGGTTCCTCAGGTAATGGAGGGTCTGGTTCTTCCTCCTCTTCAACTTGATTATTTCCTTTGTTTTTTTCATCTCATAACTGTTCTTTCATCTTGCTTGGAGTTTCTGCAAATTCTGCTAGCTTTTGTTTCATCTCCTCCATAGCTTCTTCTATAAGTATATTCTTGAATTGTTTCTCTGACAAGTCCCTTTCCAATTCGGCATTGGTCACCATGGCACTTTCTCTAATGGATTCACTTCCTTCTATCATACACTATCCACTTCACAAGCCTTTAAATGGCTCTGATACCACTTTGATGGGGAGATATAACTCACAAAAGCACTCTTTCTCTTATCAATAACTTCTCTCTGGTCTTCTTGGGGTAATCCACTCTATCCTATCTAGAGGTCACTTCTATGTTCCTCTACTTCCGTTATAACTCTCCACCAACTTCAAGTCACACTCATATACTTCTCAAACCAACGATGCACCCAAATGCTCCATCAAGCAACTATGCTTCCAATTTACTCTTGGAAATAGGAAAAGGTTTTCCCTCTCCTTTCCCTTTGTTTTCAACCAATATTTACCCCTTTTGATGGATTCTTTCAAAGATCCTCCATCAAGTTCACTAATTTCTTGTTTTAGGCCTTGTAGCCTTTTTAGCCCAATTAGGCCTCCTAAAAAATGAAATCTTGGATTCCTTGACAACTATCCTTTACAAACCACTCAAATAAATGTGGATTATTTGTAAGACCACCCTAGGCTCAAGGATTTTCTAGGTTTTAGGTCTTCAAGTTGTCTGTACACTGGATTTCCACCAAACCCCTATTTTCAAGGGTTTCTAGGGCATGCAGTCTAGTCAAGTTTCTTTGCTTTCACTAATTTCTCTAATGGCCTCCCCTGACCTTCTCCATGCATACACATATCAAGGACACATGCCCCTACACCCTTACACCATTTATTGGCTCAAACCAATCTATCTAGAAAGCTCGCTTGATTCTATTATGTTCAAGCTCCTAGCTAGAATACCACTGTACTCGCCTAGGGCTTGATGGAAAAATTCACTCCCCTGCACTCACAAAATATATAATACATATTTAAACTACTTACATATTCCCCTACTTGATTCCAATTGGTCATTGAAGTTCAATCACGTGAACACAAGTGGGACTCATTTTACATGACTGTGACTCTAAACAACCAACGAACCAGTGAAACTAAAGAAATTTAAAAAATGGAAAACAAAAGAACTAAAATACCAAAATATCTCCACAAAAGTCAATTACATAAAAAAATTCAAAGTCTCAATTCATTAATTTACTCCATTCAATCCATTAAAGATCTGGATGAAGGCTCTGTTACAAAACACATTCCAAATCTTTTCCTTTCAAAACACAGTCCATACAATCACACTTCCAACCCCTAGATTAGGGTCTGTCTGGGATTATATAGTATATCCCCACATGTTTGGACCCCTAGGTCATGATTTGAACACCATTAAAGCCATTTCCTATATTTTGGGAAATGTTGTCATGGCAACTTTTCAAAGTTGCAAAGTTGTCATGAGCAACTTTTGCAACTTTTTCTTATTTCATGTTCCACTAACCTATATTGCTCAACTTGACTCTAAATCATTCCATAAGACCTTAAAAAACTTAAAAACATCAAAATTATAAATGCCACTCCATTTTTGAGTCTTGGTCAAACTTTGACCCAAGTTGACTTTCCTAGGACTTAACCACTAGAGCCTAATTGAACACACAAAAGACAAGACTCTAAACACTCTTACCTCCAAGCACACACAAAAATCCATGTTGGGACTTTAAAACTAGTCCTTATTATATTGGTGGCTGGATAAAACTACCTACAAGCTAAAATTGAAAAAGATCTTCATTAAGACCCTAAGGTGCCCCTACACCACATCCAAACTTCATTTAGACTTAAGATAAACAATATATTACCTTGTCAAGGTGCAATCTCATAAAGTACCCATTTTAGTTTCACATAACTCAACAATTTCACCATGTCTTTTTGTTATCTCTCCTTTTCAAATATTCTTCATCAATCAAATGATATGGCACTTTACAAGATAGCAATTATCCTACCAGTTAAGGTTTGACATCAATGGAAATATATAAAAATTGTTTCAATTGTAGTTTCCAACAATCTCCCTCTTGGGTATTGATGGAAAACACATGCAAACAAACAAAATATACAAGGTTCCCAAAAAATTCAAACAGTATGTTTTGTAAACAAATTTTCATTAATGTCCTTAGCTTCATTCTAATTCTCTCCAATACAATTATTTCTCACTCTTGGATAGATTCCTCTCTGTAGCTTATATTTCTCAGTGTCTTCTCTGAATATATCCCTCATATTATATCTCTCTTTTTGTTTCCTTATTGATTTCTCTTATGTATCTCCCTCTTGACAACAATGCCAAAGACATACATCTTCATTATTTCTGAATTCTATTCTCCCTCTGTCATCTTGCTTATGAGTGATAACCATCATTTTCTTAACACTTCATAGCTTCAGGCAACACCTAAAGTGTGACCACCTTTTGCATCAATCTGTCAGATATTCTATGTAATACATTTGATGCAACCACATCATATGATCTTAGTTAGCCTTAGATAGCGGAATCATCCCTAATTTTCCTCTTAGATACTCATGAGCATCCTTAGGTAAAGCTTTAGTAAATATATCTACCAACTATCCCTTTGTATTAACATATTCTTGAGTCTTACTTCGTTGTCTTGTACCAACTCTCTCAAGTAATGATACTTGATAGAAATATGCTTGGTCTTTGTATGCATCACATTGGTTTTTGAAATATTTATAACACTAGTGCTATCAGAAAAAATAACAACTGGTTATATGATCTCTTCCTTGTTACCTTTCAACAATTGCTTGATCCACATTATGTTTGAAAAATTCACTACTGTTGTGACATATTCATCCTCTGTTGTAGATTGATAAATATAGTTATGTTTCTTGCATGTCCAAGAGACTAATCTCTTTCCTAAAAAGAATGCACCTTCACTTGTTCTCTTTCTATCATCAACATTACCTTCACAATCTACATCTGTGTAAACTTTCATTTCAAACTTCTCATTCTTCTTGTAATATAATCCACAGTCCTTTGTTGCCTTCAAATATCTCAGAATCCTTTTTACTGCCATCAAGTGACTATCTTTAAGATTTGCAGAAAATATTGCAACAATCCCAACTGCTAATGCAATATCTGGTCTACTATGGACAACATATTGTAGTTTTCCAATCATTGATCATTTACAGAGTTTGATTCACATCAGCTATCTCATCAGTCTTTGATAGTTTTTTTTTAGTAGCCATAGGTGTACATATAGGTCTGGAGTCCTCCATGCCAAAATATTTTACTATCTCCTTGATATACTTAGATTGTGTAATGTAGACCCCTTTCTTCATTTGATATACTTGCAAACCAACAAAGAATTTGATCTCTCTAAACATAGACATCTCAAATTCAGTTTGCATCTCTTTTGCAAATGATTGGCATAAATCATCTTATCCTCCAAATATGATATCATCAACAAATATTTCAGCTAATAATATCCATTTACCTTTCTCAGACTTTAAGTACAGATTACTGTTGTCATTTTTCCTTGTAAATCCAATCTTGACTAAGTAATTGTGCAATTTATCACACCATGCTCTAGGGGATTGCTTCAATCCATACAACACTTTATGTAGCTTTCAAACCATATTATTCTTTCTTGAATCAACAAATCCTTTAGCTTGTTCAATGTATACCTCTTCTTCTAGTATTCCATTCAGAAATGTTGATTTGACATCCATTTGATATACTTTGAATCCTTTGTAAGCTGCATAAGCCAACAAAGTTCTAACTCCTTCCAATCTTGCAACTGGGGAAAATGTCTCACCATAGTCAATGCCTTCTTCTTGTGCATAACCTTTGCATATCAGTCTGGCCTTACTTCTTATAACTTCTCCATGTTCATTCAGCTTATTTCTAAATACCCACTTTGTTCCAATAACATTCTTGTCCTTTGGTCTAGGTACTAGTGTCCAGGTTTTTGTTCTTCTCAATTTGTTCAATTTAATCATTCATGGTCTGTATCCAATCTTCATTACCTAAAGCATCTTTCACTAATTTTGGCTCAAATTCACACAATAAACATGTCTGATTTTTCAATTTGCTTCTTGTTATGACTTCTGAATATTTATCTCCAATAATTTGATTTGGTTTATGATGTCTTCTTACATATTTTTCTATTGTAGGCTCTAGTCTTCTTTTCTCTTTCTGTTCATCCTTAGATTCATCATCAAAGTTAATTTTAGGTTCATTTTATGTCTCTTCCTCTTCCTTGGCAGTCTCCTCCTGATGCTTGACAATGTATTTCTGTACCTTGACATTTTCTTGTTGTTGCTCGATAGCATCATTCTATTGTTTGGCAGCTTCTTTTTTCTAGTTCAGGCACACTACTAAGCTCTCCTTCATTCATATAAATGAAAGATCTATAATCTTCAGGTTCTTTCTTGCATTCCACTTCATTCTTTTATGCATATTCATCAATTATAACATTTTCACTTTCCACAACTTTGTTAGTGTTAGAAATCAAACACTTATATGCTTTTCTCTTAGTGGAATAACCTAGGAATATGCCTTCATCACTCTTAGCATCAAGTTTTCCATTACTATTTTCCTTTAGTATATAACATTTTCTCCCTAAAAATTTATAATATTTTACATTAGGTGCATAACCATACCATAACACATAAGGTTGTTGGGATAATAGAGAGGTGTGTATTGAGAGGGGAGGGGTGAATCAGTACCCTTAAAAACTTTTAATCAATTCTTTATAACCTATTGTTTTGTAATAACCGACTAAGTAGATTGCATACACCAAACGTATAGTATCACTGCTGAAATGTAAATTCATTTAAAGTAAACAATACACATACATGAAATTAAGTACTCATGACACTAGTATTTTGGTATCGTATAAAACTCATGTTAGAAAGTAAAAACTGCGGTGGGGATGAGACCCACAAAACTTCACTACTGCAGAAATAAAGTACCATGTTAAAGCTTACAAAGAGTAATCACTTCTGATGATCTTACCCTATTAGGAGTAACATTGAGATTGATTAGATCTACCTCATGTGAGGATTTAGCAACACAAAGTATGTGTGCACTCGGTTAAGAGATTTAGAAAAGATGGTTAAGTCTACTCCGTTAAGAGATTTTGGGGTATATTACAATTGTTAGAGAGTAACAAAAATTTGATCTAAAACATATACAATCTCAATATTTTTGATATAGATCCTTTAAGTACATACAAAGCATATCACCTCAATGTGAATGATAATACCTTCTTCTCTATTCTGCTTGGTAGCCTTGCCTATGTTCTGAAAACTAATTACTGCAATGTAGTCTCTATCCTTAGAACCCTTGTCTAATCTCTGATGTCTGTAGTATGGCAGCTACTTGATCATTTCTTGATCAACATACATTAAACAAATGACATCTATACATTTATATATATCAGAATTTATGACCTAATTAGGGCTTTACAAATTACATCCCTAACCTAAGATCAATGGTGTACATAATTTACCTTGATAATCTAAACATAGGAGATATAAATAATTAATGTTGTAAATCTGCAATTAATGATCTCCTCGATTGTTATAAACTATTATCTAGGTCGGAAATTTTTTTTTACATAGAATGACGTGCCATAACAAAATTTGATGTGGCATCTGGTCCACTCAGTTAATATTGTCTCTCGGTTCTCAATGTAGTCTGTGTATCTTGGTTATATTGTTGTTCATTTATAATGTGTGTCTCGGTGTTGTCTACTGCTCGGTATAGTCTATCGGGTCAGTTATCACTGCACTCCATTAACTATGGGCATGATCAGTGCTCTCGATTAACTCTACACTTTGGTGGTTATACAAAATGTCCTATTTGTTACTCTGTTACTGATTGTCCATTTTGTGTGCTTGATAACTAATGACAACTTCAATGCTCATATGGAGTGACATTCTCCCCCTTTGGCATTATTATCAAAAAATTATTACTATACAAAACACTATACATAGTGACTCCCCCTTTGTACATTCTTGGTATATGTATATGAACTCCTCCTAATTATAGTATCCCCTTTTACTATACTTATATCCATATATTTCCTCCTTTTTTGAAAATAATGACAAAAGGAATATAACTTACAATTTTTCAAAAATATTAGGATGGGTTTTCTTGAGAGTTTCCATTAGCATCTCCCATTACTCCTTTAAATTCTTGAGGGTTAGTAGCTCTAAGTTTAACTAAGCATGCATATCATATATGCTTTCTATGACTGACAGATTTGGAGTGGAAATCAAATTCTTTGCTAATGCCACATTTTTTTTGCATCATAACCAAATATGGTAGTAACATTTCCTATAGCTTGGTTACTTGTTCTCTAATTTTCTCTTCTTCTTTCTTTAATTCTAGTCTCAACCATTGGTTTTGGAGTACCTTAGTGTAGTGCATCGGCAATGCATGTTGCTCGGTTGATAGACTATTTGCACTATCTTTTAGATCTTGATCTATTTTCTTTATCTTTTCACTAATCTCAGTAGTGAAGTGATCTAAAGTGCATAACTACAGTAGAATTGTAATGGCTTCAAATATGAGAGTTTCTATTCCCTTCACAAATTTAGATAGAGTTATCTTGTGTACTGCTACTGCCTGACTGATCTTCTCTATGACTTTGTAATATATCTTCTTCTCATCTCTTTCTTCCAATTTCTGCTCGACATCAATGTCAGGTTTTTTAATTGCCTCTGTGAGTAGTGCAAGTTGATCAATGATGGGGGTCAATTCATTGATATCTGAGTCAGGAAAAACTTGTTGTAGAATCTCCTTGGCAACTTCTAATACTTGTGCGTTCTTATGTTCTTGCCTTAATTTATCCTGTGTTGCTTTCCTGGTGCATAATTCACCATATTTCTTCAATGTTTCTAGATCGAGTGTCATTGGATCCCATACTGGAATCTCTGTGATTTCATCTAAGGTTACTGCATCCTTGATTCCTTGATTATTCTTCTTTTTCTTTCCTTGGACACTTGATGAAGGAGATAAAGTTAATGCTAATTGAGCCTTTTTCTCAGTTTCAGGATTTGCTTGCTTGGTACTCGGTGTGATGATTTGGTGAGGTGTCTCGGTAATTGACTTTGTATTTTTAGTAGAAGTATCTACTGTATTATCTATTTTTTCTATATTACTGTCACCTTTTCAATCTGCACCAGTGGTATATTTTGGTGCATCACCTTGTGTTGTTCCACCACTATGCTCAGTCAGTGTACCTTTCTTATCACCCTTGTCTTCATTTATATCTGTAACATCCTCTGGTGTCTTCTACTATGCTTCACTCTTTATTTCAATAGCTTGTACTAAAATAGGTAATTAGACTGGTACATTTACTCTGGTGACCTCTATTGTTTCTTGTTCATTCAGGGTCTCAGTTGCTCCGACTATCTCATCTTCTTTAGCCTTATAATCAGGATCATCTTTAGTTATGTCATTTATTTTGATCTTTGGATGACTCATATTAGTCAATAGTTCTAGAATACCATCCAGTGCATTGTCAACATCTGCATCATCAACATCTATTGGTTCTATGCTCAGTCGATCTCCCTCGGTATCCACTGTAGGTGCAATTTTTATTTCTTCTTCAGTTTCCTTGATTTCCTCGGGTGGATTCAACAATTTATTCCAGATTTGGGTGCTCTCTATATCCACTTCCTTCAAGTTTCCTTATAAGATGTTCAATTCTTGTTCCTTGTTAGGAAATTTCTTGGCATACTGTTGCATGATATCATTTATCTGCACAACTATAAAATCAACTTTAATAAGACTAAGAGCTGCCTCTCTCATCTGTTTCTTAGTTTGAAGTGCATAGGACCATCTTGTTGATATCTTATCATACAAATCTGAGGGAATGTAAGTAGAAAATTCATCTGGACCTGGTTTGAAGTTGATCATAATACCTATTATTTCTTCCTCAAGTTTATCCTTGTACTCGGTAGTCAGATAAGAATATGCATGAATCTTTGGATGTCCTAACCATCTGGTTATTAGGATTGCCTTTGCAATTTCATCAATGGTATGAGTTATCTTATTTTGTACAACCTTTAATTGTTCTGGATTGTCATCAAAATCATCCTTGTCATATTTATTCCTTACATATCTCTTCCTTTGTCTCAGTGCAGGATTCTCAGTAGTGCCCTTCTATTTTCTTCATTGCTATGTGAACTTTGGTGAGGGTCTTGTTATTTTTGCAACACCTTTCTTCAAAGGTGGGGAATTTGTAGTCACTGATTGTGATATGGTCTGTGGTGGAGACTCATTCTTTATGATTTTTCCCCTTTTGGCCTTAGGTGCCTTATCTTGTGCTTCATCTGATTTGGTGGCATCAACATCATGTTCAAGTTCATCATCTTGACTAACTGATGTCTGATCCTCGATATCATCTACAGATTTGTCCAATTCTTCATTTATGATTGCAAATTTTCTATAATGCCCCGCCAGGGAACCCAGGAGAACTAACCTAAACTTGACACTGAGTTAACAGGATAATTTTTTTTTAAATGTTTACAAACAATAATGATAAAAATGCGGAAGCAATGAGATACACGACATACACATAAGAACAACTCATACATAGATAACAATCCTCGAGGGTTCCTTGACGTAGAATCACTTACGCAAGATAATCTACGAATAACAACTATAAAGAACTAACACAAAGGATACATCAAATGAATCCAATAATATACATCTCATAACTCACACCCTCTGCACATGTCGCAGGGTATGTAGTAATCACTCTAATACAAGTATGATACAACAACTAATACAGGTATCACATCCGATACACTATTACAAGATTACAACTAATATGATAAGATCAAAACCTCCTAAGATAAACATGATGAATACACATGATACAACTCATAAAATTGTACAAGTCTCCAAAAGAATCAGAAGATATAACTGCAACAAGGATCCTCCAAGAAAGAGATCCTCCAAGCAAGAAGAAGAACCGTCGGATCTTAATGGTAATAAGAATCACTACCACCCAACCACGTGGAACCAAAGGTCCACTCCCACCATGATGAGGAGATAATAATAGGCCCACTCACACGGGTATACAACATGAAGACAATCAAAGGCATAAAAGCCATCACAAAGAACGCATAGGAAGATCTTAGAAGCTTTCTGATCACAACGAGAAAGACTAAAGCAATAGCATAAAGATGGAAAGAATAAGACAACTAGACACCCAAGATTAAACAAGGTACATCATCCAAAGATAAAAGAATATGCATATGATATCAAAACCACCAACGCAAATCATATACTGAAACCAAAAGCCAAGTGTCCAAGACACAACCATAAAAAGGTACAATAGGACATATGGAGGAGACTTAGGCTACATGTTATGGGAGTTTCATTATGTGGTCGTATACTCGAGTTACCCAGGACTGGTCTCTATGGACCCCGGACCCTCAAGCATCATCTAGTTGAGTTTACCCTGGTCTGGTCACTCTGGACCCCGGACGCTCAACATGCTAACTAATCTTGT
>MU224613.1:3909265-3924549 GCA_018584345.1 Thuja plicata
GCCTCCAATACAAAGATATAGATAATCCAAGCAATTAGGTTTTCAAAAAGTGAAAACCCTAAAGGGAAAATAAATTATCTAATTATTAATTAAGATAATTCCTTTATTTTCAATTCCACTTAAAGCACGCAACATGAACTCAACTTTATAATATAAAAGCAAAGTGTTAAATTAAAAATGCATGAGATAATATTTCACTTAAATAAATCAATTAACCATGCAACTTAAGATGATATTCAATAATTCAACTATGCAAAATTAATTACCATTAATTGAATTTAATATTTATTAAATCTCAATTGTTTAAATCAAGACTTAATAATTAAATCAATTAATCAATATAGGCATTTAATTAATATTTAATTATTAAATAGCCATATATTCCATCTATCAATGTTTTAACCCTATTATAGGTGCAATAATCAATATTAATATTTACCATGAAAATTTATTAAATAAAATAAGCTAAAAGCATCATCAAATCACCTGAACCTCATCTAAACAGATAATCAACTGAAACAAACAATCAATTGAAACAGAAATTCAACACACACAAATAGGCTCACGAATCCACGTCACTTGACGGATTCAAACACTAGGGTAGTCAATCAGATTCTTTGTCCATCAATAGGACAAAATAAGGGTTTAGGGTGTGGATTTGGACCTGAATACTATCTCCCCTCTCTTACCATTGAGATATTGTGATTAGGCATGCTCACTCCTGCCAATTCAGGGAAGACGTAGCCCGATACCTGCAAACCTGTCATCACAAAGACAAGCATACATGCATATAATATAGAAAACAATGGTTGAGACTAGTTTATCATGTGGATCTTGCTGAAGAAAGTAACTACGAATCTGTCCCATACCATATCAAGCACGTCAAATAGTAACGCCAACATACAAATGATCCATGTGCATATAACTCTAGGGTCAGTATTGTCAGAAAACCATAATCAAAATGACAGCCTAACATATACATCAACATCATGAAATAACCATAAATCAAATGCAAATAGGAGTTAAAAAACTCTAAGCAATGAATCAATAGCATACTGAAATGTGATACATAAATATCCTCTAAAACATCTGAAATAAACCACACATACATGAAAAGCCCTAAAAGAGATTGGCAACCAAAACTGAAAAGCAAACTAAGAGGTGGGTATTATATTTTCTCTTCAATGTATTGACTATCTTAGTCTTTTTCTTGCTCATCTTTTGAACTTGTATACCAATGTTGATTTGGGTCTGGGCTTCATCAAATGTGCCAAATCTCATGATAGATTTATCAACAGGCTCATTAAATAATTTTTCAATGGCTTCTAAAGTAATATGAATATCTAACTCATAATCTAACAGAGGTAGCCATGTTGTCCTCAGTTGTACTGCCTTTATTAGAGTTGTATCAGTGTCTAATACAAAATAGATTTCATCTTTGTATTTTTCCACTAATTTCTTAGGTATTATGAATCTCTTTTCCATCCTTTCTTTCAATTTAGAAAAAAATTCATTCATAACAGGCTCAAAATTCTTCCCTAGACTTGTAATGAAGTCATTGATTCACATTATAATCAACAGATTTGATTGCCACTTTACTTTACCGATGGAGGGAAATTATTTTTGTAAGTAGAAGAATTTGCATAGTAGTAGTGAACCAAACTTATATGTGTTTGATCTTGTTGATCAAATTGTTCTCATATTTTCTTCAAGTTGTCTCTGCAATAGCTCGAGTAGGTCATATTGTACTCCTTTCTTTACAATTTTGTATACTATTCCAACAGATCCGTAAGAAACATTGTTCGGTCTACTAGACTATAATATCTTTTAGCCAATGACATATGCTCTGAATCTCAGTTCAAGATTACTAATGTAGTTGATCTTTAGACCTCTACCGTCCTATTTGGCTCTTGTTAACTTTTCTATTTTAGATCTTAGTGGGTGCCTTAGGGCTTTGGATTTTTCATATATGGGATACCTGGTCATGAGGTTAATAACATCTTTTGTTATCTTCTTTGGCTCATCCAGCCAAAACTTTCCATCATGTACTCTATTCAGAACAATGTGGATCCACTCGGTCTTGAATACATTCAAGAAGTTTAGGGCATTGGTTAACTGTTTAACCTCGAAATGTTTATGATCTTCTTTCAACTTTCCATCTGTGCATAGTGACTGATAAGTTGGTATAAGTTCAAAATCCCCAATTTTACCTATTTTACAGTGAATGTAGGCACGCACATCTTGGACTATCAAAACCCTAGGCGGGATCGATGAAAATGCACCTTTATCGTTGGGTTGGGATATAACCTATGGATGGATCTTGTATTTTGGATATGTGGAAGTGGATTTATTCACTAAAAAAATATTTTTATCCTTCTCCATCTTTTCTTTCATGGTTCAAGATGTGGATGCCATGATTTCTGGTTTAGGGTTTGTACGAACGGTGTTTGAATAGCTTGATAATAGTAGAATTCATACTGACAAATCTCTATGTGCTTAGAATGTGCTTGAATCTATGTAGAATTCTCGAATGCTCTATTGCAACTTTGCTCTCTTTTCTCTATTCTTCTCTATGATCGTGATATGAACAAATGAGTTCACATCGATCAAATTTATAGCAAATGACTTAGGTCAGTGCAATAAATTCTCTTTACCAATCACTCGGTGAATAAAAATTATGCTCAGTTAGCACTAACAATACTTCAGCTCGGTGAGTATACCATATACTTGGTTGCCATAGCAACTCGGTTGTCTCTTCACATTTTCATCGACTAATAGTTCTAACTTGGTACAGATTAACCGAATCAACTAGAAAAAAGTAATATAAAATATAATACCATAGTGCATCTCAATTCATGCTAATTTGGCATATGTACAATGAAAATAGGAACTAATGTATGATATAGCTTTGTAAAACATAGTTCCTTACCTGCTTGTATTGCTTAGTTGGTGACGATGGAGCCACCTAATCCATTGGATGAGGTGTCACCAACTATTGTGCTTGGTCCTACATTATTATTTGATGCCCTCCTCCACATTTTATTTCTAATCCTAACAATTTCATCAATTGTATTTCCATTTCCATAAGTGTTTATTCGGTTTGCACAATCTCTGCTTAAGTGACTGACTTTGTGATAGTGAGAACCTGCCATACCAGATTTTGACGAATTTTAGACTTGGTTCACCATTGTCTCATACAATTATCTACTATATGTCCATATTTACCACATGTTGTACAACTACTCCAAGTTTTATAATCCCATGCATAAGCCTTGCCTTGTCTTATCGGTTGATTTACCTTTTCTTATCCTTTAGGCTTCCAAATTTTCTTTGTGTTCTTCCTGCATGCTTGTGATATATGACCATGCATGTTGCAATTCTAATAGTATTTATCCATGAATGGTTTCTTTTGTAGTTTCAAATTGGATCTACACTCATGTGCTTGATGTCCATGCTTATTACAGTTATAGAAAATACCATTAAATTTAGGAGGGTTTCTAGGAATACCTTTTTCTTTTCTCCTACAAACATTTGATGTGTGGCTTGGTTTTCCACAGTGATGGCAAGAAGGCTTCTTAGGCTTTGGACTTGAGTATACATTCCTTTGTCCATCTTGGTTTGAGGATTCACCTTGCTCGGTATACCCTAATCTAGTATTATTGTTCAATATTCTTTGATAGTTCATAATTTCATCCATTCTCTTAGTGCTTTCTTTAGATCTCTTAATCAATTCATTATTTTGTTGTAAAATCTTCACTTCATTTCTTAGTTTCTCATTTTCTTCTTTCAATACACCAATATCTTCTATTCTTCTTGCAAGTTCAGTATTCACTCGGTTTTCCTCATGATTCATAGCAACCACTTGATTGGTGATCTCAAAGTAATGTTCAGTAAGTCTCAATATCATCAACAACCATATTTCTATCTTATTCAGATTTCTTTGCATCATTCAAGATTTGGACCATTCTAACAATTTGTGTATCCTGACTGATTTGTAGTTCTTTCACTTATTTAGTAAGTTTTTTATTGCTTTCAGATGGCTTTGATAGGATTCCATCAGATACATCCGACATGATACCAAATTCAGATCCATATGTGTCAAATGGGTCATGAATCTCTTCTTCATGATAATCAATCTCATGATAGCGAAGTGTCATGTGCTTTCTCTTAATCAACATCTCCCTAAGTTTCCCTTTGGCTTCCTTGTTTTGTTTGACATAGATCTACAACTATAACTTCTAATTTTCAATATTTTTTTGATGACATGTAACTAATTAAATGTTTAAAGATGTTAAGTTGATAATCATGCAAGGCATTAAATTAGTTAATGTATTGTATTTTCATTTATGTCAACTTAATATAATCTCTATGGTCATGTAAATAATTCCAAAGACTTTAGAGAACCAAAGGAACCAAGGCTATCCTATCAGTAATGCATACAAGTCAAGTATTCACTAAGTGACAAACAACACCGACGAGGTGCACCTAATGGATAAAGAAAAAGAACAAAGTCACAGTGATACACGATGTGGAAATGCACATCACTACCAACGAGTAGAGTCATAGTGTTTCCTGATGAGAAAAGCACAAAGTAACCCGACGGAAGAAAATATAGTGTTTGCTGATAGACTGAGATCACGAAGCTAACTGGAGTCTCACCAACAGAACAGTCAGTTGTCACTGATGACTAACTACAGTGGTGACCGACAGAACATAGAGTTCAGAAAATGACAAAATATCTAGTTGGCAAAGCTAAATATAGACTTAACTAGTTCTCTACTTTGTTTTATTCGACCATAGATAAGTGATTGATTTAAATCTGATTTGTATAGTTGGCAAGAAGATATCTACAAGACAAATCA
Source organism: Thuja plicata (assembly GCA_018584345.1). Lineage (NCBI taxonomy): Eukaryota > Viridiplantae > Streptophyta > Pinopsida > Cupressales > Cupressaceae > Thuja > Thuja plicata. The sequence goes on from MU224613.1 coordinate 3,914,128, forward strand.
AGAGTTATGCTTTAAATATAATTGGTTAGATTGTTTATCAAGACAAGATTAATTCATTTACAAGAAGGGATTAAGTGGAGTGAATAGAAAGAGGATGCTGAAGAGAAACTGATGAAGAACAACTTCATGCAGTGCTGATCAAACAAGCTGAAGGTAGAGCTAAGGAATTCTACAGACAACTGACAAATAGTAAGCACAACATCATAGAGCAGAAAGTGTGGAGCACAAGGATTGAATTGATACATTGGTCAGAGAGGTAATGTACTTAAATAGATCTTAAAATCTGCAATTCAAAGTTGCAATATGAACAGGTCATAGTGTTTCAGTTTAACCATTGAAGCATCAAGTCTCTTAACCGAGCAGGACTTAACAGTCTTCTATATATTGAGGTATATCCCAAGGAGTGCCAAAAAGGTTGATTCATGAAAGTAGCTTTGGATATGACCAATGCCTATTGACTGTCTAAGAGAGAGGCTGATTCAAGGATGGCAGCATTAGATAATCAATACTAAGTGACAACCTATATGTGTAAAATCCTCTAACAAGGTCACACCTAATAGTGTGTTTGTGACCTTTAACAGGGCTGGCTCTTAACAAGGCTTACTTCTGAAGATTGAAAATTTGGGGTATTGGTCCTAGTGGTTTTTCCCGTAACAGGGTTTCCACATTAAAAATCCATGTGTTATGTGTGTATGATTCATTTCTTTACTATTTTGTATCTTACATAATTCATTCTGGACATATCGGTATACTCTGCATATTTATTGTATTTTGATAAATAGATGACTTCTTATCGGTAAACATAAAGAAGAAGGTTTAATAGAGAAATCCGACAAGTAGTAAGTTTTTTATTAAGGTAAAAATAGGTTTTGAAAGGACCCTAAAACCTTTTACAAAAAGCTACAAGAGATAGGCATCAAAGGCACATACAAACATAGAACGCCTGCAATGAACAAAAGGCAGGACCCAACAAGAAACAAAAGACCTAAAACATGAAAAAACAAAAACTGCCAAAGATAGGCACAAATACCAACACAACTTCTAAAAAAAATTCTAGCACAGTTGCTCGAACAATTTCAAGAAAAATTTCTAGACCAGCAGAAGAAACATTACATCATTTTCTAGTAGGCTACCTCAGCCTCCTTTTGCATTTCTTCCATTTTGTCAATGGACTCCTTTAGCTCCAGCATCTCTTTCGGGATCTCAGGGACTTTTATTTTAACTCCACTTCAGGTTCTAGGACCAGGGCCTGAGCTTCCAACCTTTTCTTAAATTGTAATTGTGGTGTTTTCCAGCAGGCCCGACAAGTAGTAAGTTGATATAAGTTATTCAAGGCATTCATCTTGTAGGACAAAAGATAACTTGAGAAATAATTTATGGTTATACATTTTGAAGGGTTGATCTAAGGATTAATTATTGAGGCCATTGATTCACCCCCCCTCTCAGTTATTACTAACAATTGGTCTCAAATCTTATGTGCTTAGAAGGAAGGTTTCAAGACCTAAGCAAAAGATCACACAATGAACAGATGAGATGTGCCCAAGTTGAAGAAGGACAACTTTGCTTCATGGAAAAGTAGGATAAGACTCCACTTATCAGGTATTGGTAATGATGTTACTCAATTCCTAGAAACTAAATATGTGTTTCCCACAGGAGCACCAAAAGTTGAACAAATGAGAGAGAAGAATGAACATAATGACATGATGATAGAGCTTGCTTCCTCACTCTCTGATGCTGAATTTAAAGATGTCAAAGAATGAAAAATTGCAAAGCAGATGTGGGACAAATTGAAGCTTGTACATGGTGGTGACAAAAATGTTTTGAGAGCCAAGGCAGAAAGCCTTAGAGGAAAGTTTGAGGATCTCAAAATGAAAGAAGGTGAAAACATCACTCAGTATAGTACAAGAGTCAAAGAGGTAGTTAATGCTATCCAAGGAGTTGGAGGTGTACTAGAAGAAGATACAGTGATAAGTAAAATTCTAAGAACCTTACTGTCTACTTATGATATTAGAGTATGTGCCATTCAAGAAATGAGAGTAGTAGAAAATAGCAATGTTACTCTAGACAACTTAATTGGAAGACTGATTTAATTTGAGATGAATAAATTTTATAATAGTGTCTTACCAAACATAGAGTCTGCATTCAAAAATTCTATGAGAATAAGTAAATCAAGTCACAAAAACACTATGAGAAAAGATAGTGATAGTGAAAGTGAAGAAGATGATCTTGATGAAATTGAAGTACTTATGGCTAGAAGAATGTAGAGAGGCAAAGATAAATACAAAGGTAAATTACCACTTGTTTGTTTTAATTGCAAAGAGATTGGACACTTTTCTACAAGATGTACTAACAGAAGAAAAGATGACAAAAGTAATGACAAATCATCTAAAAAGAAGTCTGACAGAGGTGATTATAGAAGCTCCCGACAATCAAAAAGAATATATACCCAATACTATAAGGACAAAGGAAAGAAGGCCAGTTACCTAGCAAAATGAAAGGATGATGATACTGACACCGAATCTGATGAAGACGTCGAGATGGTGTTTGTGGCTGTAAAAGATGATTCAAATGATGATGAAGAAAGGTATGTAGAAACAACTCTCATATCTAAAATTAGCAAAAATGATGTTTGGATCATAGATAGTGGTTGCAGTCACCATATGAACGGTGATAAGAAAAGGGTTGAGACTTTTGAAAACTATAAAGGTGGTTCAGTAAGAATGAGAAATGACACACCTTGTCCAATTGAAGGTAGAGGAACAATAATGTTGAACAACTAGATAAAATGTGAGAATTATGATTGGGTAAATGGATTGAATTATAATCTATTGAGTGTTTCTTAGTTAAATAATTTAGGTCACAAAGTAGCATTTGAAAATAAGAAGGCAAAGATCTTCAATAAATCTAAAAATCTGATTGGTACCGATGAGCAGACAAAAGGTAACTTATTCTATCTGAATGATACTGACTCCACTTGTTTGATTGCTACAAACGAAGACATATGGTTATGGCACAAAATATTATGTCATGTGAACTTTGACAAGATGATAAATATTAGCAAAAAGAGAAATTTCAAAGGCTTAGCGACAATGACCAAGCCTGACAATATCATGTGTAAGAATTGTCAAAAAGGTAAAATGACAAAGTTTAGTTTTAAAAGAAAAACCCATACATCTCATGCAATTCTATAATTAGTCCATACTGATTTATGTGGACCTATGAGGACAAAGAGTTATTATGGAGATAGATATTTTATTCTCTTTATTGATGATTACTCTAGAATGATGACAATCATGTTTCTAAAAGATAAATCAGAAGCATTTAAGATGTTTAAATGGTACAAAGAAATGGTTGAGAATCAAAGTGGTAAGGAGCTAAAATGATTAAGGTCAGATAGAGGAGGGGGATTTATTTCAGATGAATTCACTAACTTTTGTAATGAGCATGGAATCAAAAGACAGGTCTCTGCACCAAGGACACCACAACAAAATTGAATTGTTGAAAGAAGGAACAGATCCATAGTTGATTGTGCAAGAACACTGATGATAGAGAAAGGCATCACCCAAATCTTTTGGAGGGAAGGTGTCAGTATTGTTGTTTACACATTGAACAAAGTACAATTGAAGAAAGACACCTTATGAGCTATGGTATGGATACACACCCAATGTAAGTTATTTAGAAAATTTTGGCATTCAATGTTATATCTTAAAAGATGATAGAAATGGAAAACTTGACTCCAAGAGTGATGAAGGAATTTTTCTAGGGTAGTCTACCAAGAGAAAGGCTTATAAATGTCTAAACAAAGCCTCTAACAAACTTGTTGAAAGTGCGAATGTAAAGATAGATGAATTTGTAGAGAAGAATGAATAGGAAAGCACCAAAGAGCCAGAGGACTACAATAATTTCACTTACAATGAGGAACTTGACACTCTACCCTACCAAAAATGTAGAGATCCCAAGCAACAGATCATTGCACCTGAGCATCAGGCTACAAATACCAATGGTGAGGATAATGATCAAGATAATGTGCAAGGTGATGAAGAATAGAATGAAAAACAAAATAATGATCAAACTGATAGACAAAGAGCTGTACCTATACTTGAAATATATGTAAGAAAGAAATATCTAGAGATCCACATCATAGGAGATAAGAAAGCTTGTACAAGAACAAGAAGTAAGTCTTTAAACTCAAGCTGTCTAATTTGTGATTTTGAGCCAAAATTTGTCAATGCTGCACTTGATAACGAAGAATAGATAAGTGCTATGAATGATGAGATTGAGAAGATTGGGAAGAAAAAAACATGGTCACTTGTGCCAATACCAAATGACAAGAATTTCATCAGTACAAAATGGATTTTAAGGAATAAGCTGAATGAGAATGGAGAAGTCACAAGGAATAAAGCAAGATTAGTATGCAAGGGGTATGCACAAGAAGAAGGAATTGACTACAGAGAGACCTTTGCACCCATTTCTAGAATAGAAGGAGTAAGAATATTAATTTCTTATGATTCTTATAAAGGATTCAAGGTATATCAAATGGATGTCAAGTCTGCATTCCTAAATGGAATACTTGAAGAAGAGGTATACATTGAGCAACCAGAAGGGTTTGTAGATCCAAACAAGAGAAACATGGTAAGTACACTTCACAAAGCTCTGTATGGATTAAAACAAGCTCCTAGAGCCTGGTATGAATGACTTCATCCCTATCTTGTAAGTATTGGATTTGTAAGGACTAGTGAAAATAGTAATATTTATTTAAAGGAAGATACTGATGCTAATACTTTGATTGCTGAAATATTTGTTGATGACATCATATTTGGAGGGAATGATATTCTATGCAAATCATTTGCAAATGAGATGAGAAAAGAGTTTGAGATGTATATGTTTGGGGAGATCAAATTCTTTCTTGGTCTGCAGATCATGCAACAATGTGAAGGTATTTTCATTACATAATCCAAGTACATCAAAGAGGTCCTAAAAATATTCAAGATGGAAGAATCCAAACCAGTTGGAACACCGATGGAAATCGGATGTAAATTAACAAAGGAAGACAAGACATCAGAGGTAAATAAGACTTTGTGTAGATCAATGATTAGAAAAAACATGTATGTTGTACACACTAGACTAGATATTGCACATGTAGTAGGAATAGTTGCAAGATTTTCTACTAACCCTAGGGAATCACATATGACAATTGTGAAAATAATTCTAAGATATCTAAAGAATACTGAGGAATATGGCTTATGGTATAGAAGAGAAGGAAAATTTGAACTTAAGGTGTTTACTGACGCTGATTGGATTGGAAATCTTGATGGCCAAAAGAGAACAACTAGAGGAGAATTCTTCATGGGTGACAAACTTGTCACATGGATCAGCAACAAACAAGGATGCATCTCACAATCTACTACAGAAGAAGAGTATGTTGTTGCTGCTACAAAATGCTCAAATATTGCATGGATCAAACAGTTACTGGAAGGTATGCATATGAAAATTTTAGAAATAGTAATTATCTATTGGGATAATACAAGTGCAATTAAAATTTCCAAAAATCCAGTCATGCATGCTAAAACAAAGCATATTGCCATCAAGTATCATTATTTGAGAGAACAAGTTCATGCAAAGGAGGTGATACTTGATTATGTGCAATCAAAATAACAATTGGCTGATATTTTCACCAAGCCACTGCCCAAGGATGCATTTGAGTACTTAAGAAAAGGACTAGGGGTCAGACCCTTTTCTACTGGTCAGTAAGTTGACTAGAAGGTTGCATTAACCTACATATTATCAGAATATCATTCATGATTGATGTAAGCAAAGAAATGAAATTCAAAGCTACATCTATGTACAAACAGGTATATATCATCACCAAGCACCAGAGCATATTGTTGTGTTGCTGATGAATAAGGGAAATTCAAGGAATATATTATGGATAGAGAGAAAAGTTTTCTTGATATTAATGTCAAATATTTGTGAGATATTTGTTTGGCATTGATGTCAAAGGGAGAGAGATTATCCATATTATCACTATTAGTAATAACTGAGAGGGGGGGGGGTGAATAAGTGGCCTTAGAATTTTATCCAATTTAAACTTTAATCCACCAATCAATACTTCTCAAATTATTAAGTCCCAAAAAGATGCATGCCTTTGAAATACTTGAAACAAATAACTATCTATCAGTTTACCTTGTCTGTCCTGTTTCTCTTTGATAAATGATAAGCAGTAAACTGTATTTACCAATACTCAGTAAATATGCAGAGTATACCAGTCAATCCATAAATGCATATGCAGAATGTAAAACAATAAAGTAATAAATCATACACATATAACACATGGATTTTAACATGGAAACCCTGATAAGGGAAAAACCACTAGGACCGGTACCCCAAATTTTCACTCTTCTGAAGTGAGCCCTGTTAGGAGCCAACCCTGTTAAAGGTTACAAACACACTATTAAGTGAGACCTTGTTAGAGAATTTTCAATACATAGGTTGTCACTAAGTATCTGGCATCTACACTACCATCCTTGAATCAGTCTCATGACTGTCAATAGGCTTTATGCAAATCTTACTACCATCCTTGAATCAACCTCCTTCTTAGACTATCAATAGGCTTTACGTAAGACTGGTGCTACTATCATGAGTCAACCTTTTGCTAATATGTTAGGATATACCTCAGTTACAAAAGACTATTAAGTCTTGCTCTGTTAAGAGACTTAATGCTTCAATGGTTAAAATGAAACAAAATGACCTATTTCTAATGCAACTGAATTGCAGATTTTCAGATCTATTTGCTTACAATATCTTTCTGATCAATGTTTCAATACAATTCCTTTGTACTTAACTCTTTCTACTCTATGATGCTGTGCTTTTCTGTCCGTTGGTGTTTGGAGAATTCTTTAGCTCTCCCTTAGCTTGATTGATCAGGACTGCATGAAGTTAATCCTTCATCAGTTTCTCTTCAGCATCTTCTATCAGTTCATTACCTCGTGTATCTGATTGATTATTGACCACCACAAAGAATGAATTATTCTTGTCTCTTAAATAGACATAATATTCTTTAATTCTAGGTTCTTGATTCTTGATTCTTGATTCTTGGCGTGAAAAACAATCTAGCCAAATTGATTTATGGCTTTAACTCCTGATTTATCTTGTAATCATCTTCTTGCCAACTGTACAAATCATTTACTTAACTGTGGTCAAATAAAACAAATAAAACAACCAGTTAAGTCTATCCTTTAGCTTTTCCAGCTAGATATTTTGTCATTTTCTGATCTCTCTGTTCTGTCAGTCAATTTTGCAGTTCATCGCCGGTGACAACTGCCAGTTCCATCGGTGAACTTCAGTTAGCTTTAAGATCTCCGTCCATCAGGAATCATTGGATATTTCTCGCCAGGCAACACTATTTTTAGCTCGTCGGGCATCCTTTGATTCTTATTCATCAAGTAACACTGTCTTCTACTTGTCGGGCATCACTACGACTTTATTTCTATCTTTACCGATGGTGTGCACTCTGTCGATGTAGTCTGTTACTTAGTGAATACTTGAATTTTATGCATTGATGAAAGCATAACCTTTATTCCATTGATTCTCTGAATTCTTTAGCATTATGTGTATGACCATACAGATGATATCAAGTTGACATCAATGACAATACAAACCATTAACTGATTTAATGTCTTGCATCATCTTCAACTTAATATAGTCAACCATTTAATCAGTTACATGTCATCAATCTCTCCCTTTGGCATTGATGGAAACATACTATATTATCACACTATACTATTTCTAATATAATATGAAATATAATTGTTGAGATTCATCAAATTACCAAATATTTTGTTTTGATAACCGATAAAATGTCTTACCTCCGGTAAGCTCTGTGTAAGCTTAGATTTTATTCTTGCAGCTTTCCTTTTTCTTCTTCTCATGTGTTGTAACCTCTGTTGGCATCAAATTTATTTTTGACTGTTCTACTTCTTTGATGTCTCTATCTTTTGTTTGCAACTTTTATACAAATTCTCTCCCTTTGGATATGATCTTTCCCTGTTTGGAGTAATCTGATAATGAATAGTTTTAGATGATAATATGAAAACATTCTCTCCCTTTGACAACAATGCCAAACAAATATTTTTCAAATATTTGACATTCTGTCAACCAATTTCTTCTTTCCATAATATATTCCTTGAATTTCCCTTATCCATTATCAATATAATGATTTGCTCTAGTGCTTGATTCTAATATATACCTATCTATATATAGATGTAGCTTTGAAGTTCAGCTTGTGCTTGCATCAGTTTTGAATGATATTCTGATAATATATTGCTGATGTAGCCATCAGTCCTTTTACTGATTGTTGGACATGGGTTTTACCCCTAGTCTTTTCCTCAGGTACTCAAATGTATCCTTTGGCAATGGCTTGGTGAAGATATCAGCCAATTGTTCTTTTGATTCCACATATTCAAGTATAAATTCTTTCTCCTGAACTTGTTCTCTTAAGTAATGATACTTGATCGCAATGTGTTTAGTCTTCACATGCATGATTGGATTCTTGGAAATATATATTGCACTGGTGTTGTCACAATAAATAACTACTGGTTCTTTGATCTTCATATGCATACCTTCCAGCAGTTGTTTGATACATGCAATATTTGAGCAGTTTGCAACAGCAACAACATATTCTGCTTCTGCAGTAGACTGAGAGATGCATCCTTGCTTCTTGCTAATCCATGTGACAAGTCTGTCACCCATAAAGAATTCTCCTCCAGTTGTGCTCTTTCGGTCATCAAGATTTCCAGCCTAATCAGCGTCGGTAAACACTTTTAGTTCAAATTTTCCTTCTCTTCTATACCATAGGCAAAATTCCTTAGTATTCTTCAGATATCTCAGTATTCTTTTCATAGCAGTTATATGTGATTCCCTTGGGTTAGCAAAAAATCTAGCAACAATTCCTACTGCATGTGCAATATCTGGTCTAGTGTGTACAACATACATGAGTTTTCCTATCATTGATCTATATATCGTCTGATTTACCTCTATTTTCTTGTCTTCCTTTTTTAATTTGCATCCAGTAGCAATCGGTGTTCCAACCGGTTTGGAATCTTCCATCTTGAATATTTTCAGAACTTCTTTGATATATTTTGACTAAGTAATGAAAATACCTTCACTTTGTTGAATGATCTGCAGACCAAGAAAGAACATGATCTCTCCAAAAATAGACATCTCAAATTCCTTTCTCATCTCATTAGCAAATGATTTTCATAGCATATCATTGCCTCCAAATATGATGTCATCAACAAATATTTCAGAAATCAAAGTGTTAGCATTAGTATCTTCTTTTAAATATAGATTACTATTCGCACTAGTCCTTATGAATCCAATACTTATTAGATAGGAATGAAGTCTTTCATACCAGGCTCTGGGAGCTTGTTTTAATCCATACAAGGCTTTGTAAAGTCTACATACCATGTTCTTTTTGTCTGGATCTACAAACCCTTTTGGTTGTTCAATGTATACTTCTTCAAGCATTCCATTTAGGAATGGTGACTTGATGTCTATTTGATATACCTTGAATCCTTTGTATGCAGCATAAGCATGTAGAATTCTCACTCCTTCTAGCCTAGAAATGGGTGTAAAGGTTTCTCCATAGTCTATACCTTCCTCTTGTGCATACCCCTTGCATACAAGTCTTGCTTTGTTCCTTGTGACTTCTCCATTCTCGTTTAGTTTGTTTCTGAATATCCATTTTGTAACGATGACATTCTTGTCATCTAGTCTTAGCACAGGTGACCATGTCTTATTCTTCTCAATCTTTTCAATCTCATCATTCATAGCACTTATCCATTCTTCATTGTCTAGTGCAACATTGACAGATTTTGGTTCAAACTCACAAATTAAGCAATTTGAGTTTAAAGACTTACTTCTTGTTCTTGTACCAGCTTTCTTATCTCCTATGATCTGGTCCTCTGAATGGTTCCTTCTTACATATCTTGTAAGTAGAGGTACAAATCTTTGCATATCAGCTTGATTTTCATTACTTTGCACATTATCTTGATCATTATCCTGACTGTCAGTAACAACATTCTGACCGTCGGTTGCAACATTTTTTTGTTATGGATTTATGCACTGTTGCTCGGGTAGAGTTGTGGGTTCTTCATAGTATACAAACTTGTTGTAGTCTTCTGGTTCTTTTGTGCTTTCCAGATCATTCTTTTTTGCAAATTCATCAATCTTTACATTTGCACTTTCAACTATTTTGTTAGAAGCCTTGATTAGACATTTAAAAGCTTTGCTTTTGCTAGAATACCCCAGAAAAATACCTTCATCACTTTTGGCGTCAAGCTTTCCATTTCTTTGATCTTTTAAGACATAACATTGACTGCCAAAATTTTTGAAGTAACTTACATTGGGTGTTTTACCATACCA
>MU224613.1:3932872-3966605 GCA_018584345.1 Thuja plicata
GAGGGGGGGGGGGGGTGAATCAGTGGCTTCAAAAAATTATCCTTAAACTTAACCACCAATCAATAAATCTCAGATTATTAAGTCCCTACAAGATGCATTCCATGAAATACTAATAATGATTTAACTATCTGTTAGTTTTCCTTTTCTGACCTTATTCTCCTTGATTACCAATAAGAAGTAAAAACTATTTACCGACACTCAGTAAATATGAAGAGTATATCGATAATTTCAAAAATGCATATGTGAAATATAAAACAGTAAAATAATAAACCATACACACATAACACATGGATTTTAATGTGGAAACCCTATTAAGGAATAAAACCACTGGGACCGGTACCCCAAATTTTTGCTCTTATGAATTGAGCCCTGTTAGGAGCCAACCATGTTAAAGGTTACAAATACACTATTAGGTGTGACCTTGTTAGAGGATATTATACATAGAGGTTGTCACTTAGTATCGAGAATCTATTTTCTACCATCCTTGAATTAGCCTCCTTCTTAGACTGTCAATAGGCTTTAGGAAAATCTTGCTACCATCCTTGAATTAGCCTTCTTCTTAGACTGTCAATAGGTATCTGGCAAGTCCAACGCTACTTTCATGAATCAAACTTTTTGGCACTCCTTGGGATGTACCTCAATATATAGAAAACTGTTAAGTCCTACTCTGTTAAGAGATTTGATGCTTCAATGGCTAAATTGAAACACAATGACCTGTTTCTAAAGTAACTTGAATTGCAGATTTTAAGATCTATTTAAGTACATTACCTCTCTAATCAATGTATCAATTCAATTCTTTGTGTTCCACATTTCTACTCTATGATGATGTGCTTCATTGTTCATCAGTGTCTGCAGAATTCTTTAGCTCTCCTTCAACTTGATTGATCAGGACTATATAAAGTTATCCTTCATCAATTTCTCTTCAACATCCTCTTTCTATTCATCCCCTTTCATATGATACGAAAATGTATTAATCTTGTCTTTTATATAGACATGATATTCACCATTTCTTGATTCTTGATTCTTGGCATGAAAAACAATCTAGCCAATCTGATTTAAAGCTTAACTCCTAATTTATCTCATAGTTATCTTCTTGCCAACTATACAAATCTTCTTTAAATCAATCACTTGACTCTGGTCGAATAAAACAATGAAAACAACTAGTTAATTCTATCTTTAGCTCTTGCCAGCTAGATATTTTGTCATTTTATGAACTCTTTGTTCTGTCGGTCAATTCCGTAGTTAGTCATCAGTGACAACTTCCAGTTCTATCGGTGTGACTCCAGTCAGCTTCAGGATTTCCGTCCATCAGGCATGATTGGATTTTACTCGTCGGGAAACTCTATTTTCAGCTCATCGGGCATCCTATGATTCTTCTTCACCAGGCAACACTGTCTTCTACTTGTCTGGTATCACTATGACTTTGGTTCTTTTCCTTTACCAATGGTGTGCACTCCATCAATGTTATCTGTCACTTTAGTGAATACTTGACTTTTATGCATTGCTGAAAGCATAATCTTTGTTCCATTGATTCTCTGAAGTCTTTGGCATTATATACATGACCGTACAGATGATATCAAGTTGACATCAATGACAATAGAAAATATTAACTAATTTAATGTCTTGCATTATCTTCAAATTAACATTATGAAACATTCAATCAGTTACATGTCATCATATATCCTTAGGGAAAGAGATTGTATGGAGATATTATACAAAGGGAGAGTTGCTGACAAGAAAAATAGAAAACATCAAAACAAAGGAGAGAGTTTGACACAGAAGGAGAACACATCAAATTAGAGAAAGAAAGATTATACATCCATCCAGTGAAGGGATTGAAGACATATAGATAGCCTACAAGAATCAAATCAAAGCTACTTGAGCTTACCGAAAACCAGACATTTGTAATAGTTACATTAGGAGAGCTTTATGAAACTATATATTTCATATTGTATTAGAAATAGTATAGTATGGTAATATAGTATGTTGCCATCAATGCCAAAGGGAGAGATTGATGACATGTAACTGATTAAATTTTTGAAGATGTTAAGTTGATAATCATGCAAGGCATTAAATCAGTTAATGTATTGTATTGTAATTGATGTCAACTTAATATAATCCGTATGGTCATGTAAATAATGCCAAAGACTTCAGAGAACCAAAGGAACCAAGACTATGCTATCAGTAATGCATACAAGTCAAGTTTTAGCTAAGTGAAAAACAACACTGACGAAGTGCACCCAATGGATAGAGAAAAAGAACAAAGTCATAGTGATACCCGACGAGGAAATGTACAACACTACTAACGAATAGAGTCACAGTGTTGCCCAATGAGCAAAGAATAGAGTAACCCGATGAAATAAAATATAGTGTTTCGCAATGGATGGAGATCATGAAGCTAACTAGAGTCTTGCTGACAAAATAGTTATTTGTCACCGATGACTAACTGTAGTGGTGATCGACAGAACAAAGAGTTTAGAAAATGACAAAATATCTAGCTGATGGAGCTAAATATAGACTTAACTAGTTGTCTACTTTGTTTTATTCGACCAGAGATAAGTGATTGATTTAAAGCTGATTTTTACAGTTGGCAAGAATATATCTATGAGACAAATCAGGAGTTATGCTTTAAATCTAATTGGCTGGATTGTTTATCACGCCAAGAATCAAGAATCAAGAACTAAGAAACAAGGAATATTTTGTCTATATAAGAGACAAGCTTAATTCATTTACAAGAAGGGATTAAGGGGAGTGAATAGAAAGGGGATGCTGAAAAGAAACTGATGAAGAACAACTTCATGCAGTGTTGATCAAACAAGATGAAGGAAGAGCTAAGGAATTCTGTAGACAACTGACAAACAATGAGCACAACGTCAAAGAGAAAAAAGTGTGGAGCACAAGGATTGAATTGATACATTGGTCAGAAAGGTAATGTACTTAAATAGATATAAAAATCTACAATTCAAAGTTGCAATATGAACATCTCATAGTGTTTTAGTTTAACCATTGAAGCATCAAGTCTCTTAACCGAGCAGGACTTAATAGTCTTCTATATATTGAGGTACATCCCAAGGAGTGCCAAAAAAGTTGATTCATGAAAGTAGCATTGGATATGCCCAATGACTATTAACAGTCTAAGAGAGATGATGTTTCAAGGATGGTAGCATTAGATTCCCGATACTAAGTGACAACCTATATGTGTAAAATCCTCTAACAAGGTCACACCTAACAGTGTGTTTATAACCTTTAACAGGGTTGGCTCTTAATAGGGCTCACTTCAGAAGAGTGAAAATTTGGGGTACTGGTCCCAGTGGTTTTTCCCCTAACAGGGTTTCCACATTAAAAATCCATGTGTTATGTGTGTATGATTCATTTATTTACTATTTTGTATCTTACATAATTCATTCTGGACATATCGGTATACTTTGCATATTTACTGTATTTTGGTAAATAGATGACTGATTATCGATAAACATAAAGAAGAAGGTTTAACAGAGAAATCTGACAAGTAGTAAGTTGATATAAGTTATTCAAGGCATTCATCTTGTAGGACATAAGATAACTTGAGAAATAATTTGTGGTTATAAGTTTTGAAGGGTTGATTTAAGGATTAATTATTGAGGCCACTGATTCACCCCCCTCTTAGTTATTACTAACAGTTTTGTCAAGTGTATACCTTTCCATTATAAGCTCTTTTCTCTTTAGTAATTAAACTTTTAAAACAAGAGAACTAGCTCTGATACCAATTGTTGGGATAATGGAGGGGTGTGTACTGAGAGGGGAGGGGTGAATCAGTACCCTTAAAAAATTTAATCAATTATTTATAACCTATTTTTCTGTAATAACCGACTGAGTAGATTGCATACACCAAACATATATTATCACTGCTAAAATGTAAATGCATGTAAAGTAAACAATACACAAACATGAAATTAAGTACTCATGATACTAGCATTTATTGAAGACAATTATTCAATTGTGTATTGTCATTGATGTATACACAAATGTGGTGATGTTACACAAATGTCTATACCTAAACCAAGAATAGTTAGTGTATGCCAAGCTCTCTCGGGAATTGAAGAAGGCTCCAGTATCAGCCAAGTCATTTTTATTTCTAACCGAGTTCACTCGGGAAATACAGTAACGGTCGGACATTGAAGGACTACAGTGTTAACCGAGTTATGCATTTAGTGTTAGCCAACTAACAATAGTTTAGACTTTATGTTTAATTGGTTATATGCAGCCGAGAGACTTAAGTTTTATTATTTATTTGGAAGGTTATTCAAGCTGACTTGACAAGGTTTATCATATATATACAAGGTCAAGTTTTGATTGAATGTGTTAGTTTGTGATATGAAGAGTGAAGACAAAATACAAGGGAATTTTGATTAAGGGTAAAATATCCAGACGAAGCTGCATAAGAATATTTGATCAGTGAGGATCCAATTTAAAGCCAAAATAGAGATCTGAATCAGCAAAGACAATTGCTTCATCAAATTGGTCAATCCATTGTCACTCTCTAACAATTGTAGCAACGATCCAAATCTCTTTACAGAGTAGACTTAACAGTCTTTCATAAATCCTCTCACAAGGTGGAATTTCTACATTGAATTGTTTGAATGCCTCTAACAAGTCCACTCCTTACAGGGTGATTAAATCCTCTAACAGGGTCACACCTTACAGTCTGTTTTGTAACCTTTAATAGGGTTGGCTCCTAACAGGGCTCACTTCAGAAGAGTAAAAAATAGTAACTAGTTTCAATTGGTGGTTTTTCCAAATTGGGTTTCCATGTTAAATATTGGTGTCATCTGTGTACATGTTATTTTCTTTATTCTTTATGTTTATGCACTTAATCACTAAAGGATGATAATCATAGTTAATATCTTAAGATTTCTTTGTTAACCAAGTGACAGTAAAATATGTTTGTTAACCGAGTAATAGTAATAAGTTTGATTAAGACATCTAAGGTACTTGGATTTATTTTTGTGGTAACTGATTCACCCCTCCCCTCTCAGTTACTCAACTCATTTCCAACAATTGGCATCAGAGCTTTTGGCACTTTCAAGGAAGGTTTCAAGGCATAAGCTAAAGATCAGAGATGTCTTATCGAAGGGAGATCCCCAATCTTAAGAAAGACAACTTTACTACATGGTAGGAGTTGATGAGGCTATATCTATCTATTATTGGAGATACTATTTTGCAATTCTTGGACCATAAGTATATAGAACCACCAAGACCTATGTCTATGGATCAAATGGTGGACATGAAGAATCATAACATAATGATGATTGATATTGCCTCTTCACTCAGCTATTAATAATTTTATGAAGTCAAGGAATGCCCTACTGACTATGATATATGGAAGAAACTACATGATATCCATGGAGGAGATTATAATGTAAAGAGATCTAAAGTAGAGAGTCTCGGAGGTTAGTTTGATCAGATGAAAAAGAAAGAGGGAGAAGACATTACAAAATATAGTGAAAGAATCAAGAAAAGTGTAAGTACCATTAGAGCTATCGGTGGAACAATTGAAGACAAAACAGTCGTTAGTAAGGTATTGAGAACTTTACTTCCTATCTATGTAATTAGCGTTTTAGCTATTCAAGAGATGAGGTGAAGTAATGATACAACTCTAGATGCATTGGTTGGAAGGCTTACAACTTTTGAGTTGGACAATTTTGTAAATTATTCTCCTAATCCTAGAAATTTTGAGTCTGCATTAAAAGCTAAATTAAACCTTGGTAAAATGGATAGAAAATCAAAAGGAAAACAAATTGACAGTGATAGTGATGATGATTCTAATGATGAAGATCTAGAAATCATTGAAACATTACTTGCAAAGAGAGCTACCAAAGGAAAATGATAGTACAAAGGAAGAATACCATTGATTTGATTTTCCTGCGATGAGGTTGGTCACATTGCTGCTAAGTGTCCAAACAAAGAAGACAAAGGTGAGAGAAAGTTCAACAAGTAAAAATGCAAGAAATATTTCAAAATTTACAAAATCTACAAGGACAAACGTAAGAAATCTTGTTATATTGCAAAAGATTCTAATAGTGATGAAGGTGAAGATGAAATGGTTTATATTGCTATTAAGGATGAGTCGGACAATGAATAAAATGAAAAGACTGCATTTTTCTCTCATATTAATGACACTTGGATAATCGATAGTGGTTGTTCTCACCACATGACTGGTGATAAAACCAAATTTGAACATCTTGAGAACCATGATGGTGGGAGTATATTTTTGGGAATGATGAACCTTGCTATGTGAAAGGTAAAGGTTGTATTGCTCTAACTGAAGGAATCAAATGTGATAATGCTTATTGGGTTGAAGGACTAAGGCATGATCTACTAAGTGTGGCACAGCTAAATAACATTGGTTTTAAGGTAGAATTCATGAATGGTAAGGCCAAGCTCCTGGATGGGAAGGGAAACCTAGTTGGAACTGGGAGGAAAACAAAAGGTAATCTATTCTATCTTGATCTCACTGAAAGTTCATGTTTTATTGCACAAGTAAAAGAAATCTGGTTATGACATAAAGGGTTGTGTCATGTGAATTTTGATAACCTGGTCAACATAAGAAAAAAAAAAAGAGTAAGAGGTATTCCTATTTTGAAGAAACATGAATTGGCCATGTGCAAACAATGTCAAATTGGGAAGATGGGCAAAACTAGTTTAAAGAACAAGAATTACAATACTGAAGAATTATTAGAGTTTGTGCATACTGATCTGTGTGGACCAATTGGAATAACAAGTTACATAGGAGAGAACTATTTCATTCTATTTGTTGATGATCATTCCAGAATTATGACTATTTTATTTCTCAAGGAAAACCAAAAGATTTTCAAAAGTTCAAGTGGTACCTTGCCAGAGTTGAGAAGGAAATGAGAAAGAAACTTAAATGCCTAAGATCTTATAGAGGAGGTGAATTCATTTCTAATATGTTCAATGAATTCTGTAATGAAAGAGGAATTAAGAGACAAGTATCTACCCCTGGTACACCACAAAAAAATGGGATAGAAGAAAGAAGAAACAGATCTATTATGGATTGTGCAAGAACCTTGATGATTGAAAAGAACGTTGAAACCAAATATTGGAAGGAAGCTATCAGCACTACACTTTACACCTTGAACAAATTTCAACTAAAGAAAGGTACTGAGAAGACAGCTTTTGAATTATGGTATGGCTATAAGACCAATGTTTGTTACTTCAAAGCATTTGGAAATAAATGTTACATCTTGAAGGAAGCAAGAAATGGAAAATTTGATGTAAAAGGTTATGAAGGTATATTCCTAGGCTACTCCTATAAAAGAAAAGAATATAAATTCTTGAATCTTTCTACTCATAAAGTCATAAAAATGTACATGTAAAGATTGAGGAGTTTGTAGAGAGAAGTGAGGAACAAATCAGTAAAGAGCCTTAGGACTATAGGAAATTTGTGTATTATGAACCTGATATTATACCTAAGACATAAGAAGTGGTGATTAGACAAAAATCTTATCAACCACTGAATTCATCAGCAAAAACTTTGTTACAAACTATGCAACCCAAGATGCTAATAGTTGCACCCGAGTCTCAGAAAGAGGAAACCGAGTCTCAGACAGAGGAAATTGAGTCACAGACAAAGGGACCCAAGTCTCAGATAGTGGAATCCAAGTCTTAGTTAGAAGAATAAAACAAAAAATTTGATCATGGTGAGCCAAGTGGAGCAAGCCCAAAATCAAAGAGGAAGGAACCTGTACTTGCCAAATATGTTAGAAGGCATCATGCACCTGAACAAATAATTGGAGATCTGACAGAAGGTATAATGAAAAGGAACAAAATTAAAGGTACATGTTTGCATAGTGAAATAGAACCTAGATCCATTAAAGCTGCTTTGAATGATGAAATCTCGATAGAAGCCATGAATGAAGAGATTGAGCAAATAGAAAAGAACAAAACCTAGACTCATGTACCTAGACCAAAAGACAAGAATGTAATTGGTACTAAGTGGGGTTTTAGAAACAAGTTGACTGAAAAAGGTGATGTTTCTAGAAATAAGGCAAGATTAGTGTGTAAAGGATATGCTTAGGAAGAGGGTATTGATTATGGAGAAACTTTTTCCCCTATTGCAAGAATTGAAGGAGTCAGAACTCTTCTAGCATACATAGCACATGAAGGATTCAAGTTATACAAAATGGATGTAAAATCTACATTCTTGAATAGAATTCTATTAGAGGAAGTCTATGTTGAGAAACCTTAAGGTTTTGTTGATCCTAACAAAAGGAATATGATTTTAAACTTGCACAAAGCCTTGTATGGACTGAAGCAAGCTCCTAGAGCCTGGTATGAGAGACTGCATGGTTATCTGATAAGTACTGGATTTTAGAGAACTAATGAAAATAGTAGCATGTACATCAAAGAAGTACCTCAAAACAAGATACTATTGGAATAAATATTTGTTGATGATATAATATTTACTGGATAAGATGATTTATGCAAAGTATTCTCTGAAGCTATGAGTAAGGAATTTGAGATGTCTATGTTTAGTAAAATCAAATTCTTTGTTGGTTTACAAGTTCATCAGATGAAGGATGGTATCTACATTACTCAGTCTAAATACATCAAAGAGATACTGAAGAAATTTGGAATGGAAGATTCTAGACTAGTTGGGACACCTATGTCTACTAGACATAAGTTGTTTAAGGATAATGACTCAAACGAGGTAAATCAAACTACCTATAGATAGATGATTGGTAAAATTCAATATTTTGTTCACACTAGACCTGATATTGCATTAGAAGTTGGTATTATTATTGCAAGGTTTTCAGCTAATCCTAGAGAGAATCATTTGATGGCCATCAAAAGGATTCTGAGATATCTAAAGGGCACTAAAGATTATGGATTATGGTATAGGAAAGGATGAAACTTTGATTTGAAGAATTTTACTGATGTTGATTGGGCAGGAAGTGTTGATGATAGGAAGAGCACCAGTGGTGGAGCATTATTTCTTGGTAAGAGGTTAGTTTCTTGGACCAGTAAGAAAAAAAATTATATTTCTCAGTCTACAGCAGAGGCAAAATATGTTGTTGCAGCAGTGAATTGTTCAAATATCATATGGTTAAAACAATTATTGTTAGGTATGAAGGAAGAAATCAAAGAACTAGTTATTATCTACTGTGATAACATTAGTGCTATTAATATTTCAAAGAACTTTGTGTTGCATACTAAGAATAAGCATATTGCAATAAAGTATCATTTCTTGAGAGAATTGGCTCGGGACAAAGAAGTAAGGTTGGAATATGTGAATACTAAAGAACAACTTGTAGACACATTCACAAAAGATTTACCTAAGGATGCATTCTTGTATCTTAGAGGAAAGCTAGGGGTGATTCCCCTAACTGAGGCTCACTAAAGCATAGATTAGCGATACATCAACTGAGCTACAATAGAGATATAACAAGTTGATGCAGATTGTCAAAGCTTATTGCATATGAATTAGTACAATAGGTACATTACACCTTCATTGGATAGTGTCTTTGGCATTTTTTGTCAAACGGGGAGAGATTATTGATGTCATTCCAAAGAAATTATTAAAAGAAAAGATTATTGATGACAAAGGGAGAAATATTATCAGAAACAAAGATTGATATAAGAGGGAGAAATCTGTATATCAATGATTGTGAAGATGGAGGGAGTTTTCTAGATGAGAATCATAATGAAGCTAAGGACGTTAATAAAAATTTATTCTTGTTTTTGTTGCTCTATAATTCTTTATATAATGACATGTTGTGTTGCCATCAATGCCAAAGAGGGAGATTGTTGAAGATAATTATTTAATTGTGTATTTTCATTGATATATACACAAATGTAATGATGTTACATAAATGTCTATACCTAAACCGAGCATAGTCAGTGTATACCAAGCTCTCCCAGGCATTAAAGAAGACTCCAGTATTAGCCAAGTGATTTTTATTTCTAACTGAGTTCTCTCAGGCAATACAGTAATAGTCGGGCATTGAAGGATTATAGTGTTAACCAAGTTATGCATTTAGTGTCAGCTGACTAAAAATAGTTTACACTTTATGTTTAATTGGTTATATGCAGCCGACAGACTTAAGTTTTATTATTTATTTTCAAGGTTATTCAAGCCAACTTGACAAGGCTTATCATATATATACAAGGTCAAGTTTGGATTGAATGTGTGAGTTTGTGATATGAAGAGTGAAGGAAAAATAAGAGGGAATTCTAATTAAGGACCAAATATCCAGACGGAGCTGCATATAAATATTTGATCAGTGAGGATCCAGTTTAAAGCCAGAACAAAGATGTGAATCAGCAAAGACAGTTGTTTCATCAAACAAGTCAATCCATTGTTACTCTCTAACAATTGTAGAAGTGATCTAAATATCTTTACAGAGTAGACTTAATAGTCTTTCATAAATCCTCTCATAAGGTGGAATTTCTACATTGAAGTGTTTGAAGATCTCTAACAAGGCCACTCCTTATAGGGTGATTAAATCGTCTAATAGGGTCACAACTTATAGTATGTTTTGTAACCTTTAATAAGGTTGGCTCCTAACAAGGATCACTTCAGAAGAGGGAAAAATAGTAACTAGTTGCAATGGGTGGTTTTCCCAAATTGGGTTTCCATGTTAAATCTTGGTGTCATCTATGTACATGTTATTTTCTTTATGCTTTATGTTTCTGCACTTAATCACCAGAGGATAATCATAGTTAATATCTTAAGATTGCTTTGTTAACCAAGTGACAGTAGAAAATCTTTGTTAACCAAGTAACAGGGATAAGTTTGATTAAGACATCTAAGGGACTTGGATTTTTTTTTGTGGTAACTGATTCACCCCTCCCCTCTCAATTAATCAACTCATTTCCAACAATATTATGTTGTATGTTTTACGACGATATTGAGCTATAAGGGATTTACGCATTGCAATCAGATTGTAATCAATGGATAATAATAAGAGTGGAATTTTCTATTTGGTGGACGTAGCCTAGGGATTGGGTGAACCATGTTAAATATTTGCCTTGTATTCTCTTTTGTTTTGGTTTATTATTCTCTGATATTAGTTATATTTCTGTCTTGTTAATCCTAACATTTATCACCTTGATAACTTTGTACACCAATAGGTCCACAAAGGTCAGTATGAACCAATTCCAAAACATTATCAGAAGTATAGGTTTTTCTCTTAAAAATGGACTTTTTCATTTTTCCCAACTAACATTGCTTACACATAACATTATCAGGTTTCTTCAATCTTGGTAACCCTCTTACTCTTTTCATCTTACTAATGTTTACCAAATTGTAAAAGTTCACATAACATAACCTCTTATGCCATAACCATATATCATCATATTGTGCAAACAAACATGTCTCATCAGATAAATCTAGATAGAACAAATTACCTCTTTTTTGTTCTTCACTTCCAATCAGTTCACCAGTAGCATCAAAGATCTTAGCTTTTCTATGATGGAACTCAACTCGGTATCCAGAATTATTCAACTGAGTAACACTCAACACATTACAATTTAGTCCCTCAACCCAATAGGCATTATCACATATGATCTTATCACTTAGTTTTATTGAACCCTTTCCTTTCATAGGACATTTTTTGTCATTACCAAACTTAAAAGTACCACCATTGCAATAGTTTAAGGTTTCAAATTTACTTTTCTCACTAGTCATGTGATGTGACAAACCACTATCAATTATCCATCTATAAAATTTACTCATATATGAAATAAGTGCAGTTTTCTCATCTTCATCAGAATCATCTTTCATAGCAACATAAAAAAATTCTATATCACTGTCATCAGATTTATCAGATTCACTATCAGTTTCTTATTTAACAATATAAAATAATTTATTACCTTTGTCCTTATAGTTCTTATACCTTTTGAAATAGCTATCATCCCTTTTGTCTTTATACTTGCTTTCTCTTCTCTCATCCTTGTCATTCCTATCTAAACATCTTGCAGCAATATGGCCAACTTTGTTACATGAAAAAAATATTATAGGAAGTTTACCTTTGAATTTTCCTCTTCCTCTCGGTATTCTTCTAGCCATAAGTGCTTAGAGTTCATCAAGATCTTCATCAAAAGTGTCACTGTCGCTATTCACATATCTTTCTTTTCCATTCTTTGATTTATGAAGAGTCAATTGTGATTTGAATGTTGAATCAACATGATTAGGAGTGAAATTATCAAAATTTGACATTTCAAAAGTAGCAATTCTACTAACTAGACCTTCTAGAGTTATGTTGTTACCAGGAGTACATCTCATTTCTTGTATAACACATACTCTAATATCATATATAGGAAGGAATGTTATCAGTACCTTGATAATAATAGTGTATAGTCAGAAAATGGAAGCACTTCCATGATAGACTAGTTTAGCCTTCTAAGTAAGTGGTTTGGGGTCATGTCAAGCACCTTGAATGGGTTCCTGACTTTGATCTAGATTTATCCCCCTGTTCTGCCCCATTTCCACTCTTTCTATCCTATTTCTGGAAACCCAGATTGAGAAAATCGGATTTTGGCCTTGGGGTCTAGGTTGACCTTTTTGGATCAAGGTTGACCTTGACCTTGACCTAGGTCACAATTGACCTTTTCTAGGTCTGGGGCCCAAATTCCAGAATCTTAGGGTTTCCGAATGTCGGTCTTTGGAAAAAGTTAATTCCCACTTCCGGGTCAGCTGTTTCAGACTTTGAGACAATAAATCCTCAATTATATTTAACAGAGGTCCTCTTCTAGGGGCATGGGTCTAATTAGAATTTAATTCTCTTATGTTAGCCTCTCTAGAATATTTTTCCCTAATTTCATATAAAAGGAAGCTTTCTCCTCTCATTTTCTCTAAGCATGATTTCTACACACTAAGACTCTCTAAGCATCAAGAAGCATAATCAAGAATCCTAAAACTTTTAAGATTTGAAGAGTGAGATCCAAAGGGGAAGAAGCAAGATTTGAAGAATGCAAAGTAGCCATTAAAGCATTCATCCATACTCAAGCACTTCTCAAGCATCCATTTTCATCAAGGAGATCCATTGGTGGCCATTGAAGGATTCAAGCTCCATAGAGCCCTCTTGTTGAAGATTTCTCCATTTACATTTCTCCAAGCCTCTTCCAATTCAAGAACCCATTCAAGGTGTTGAAGGTCTACAAAGAAATTGATTGAAGACATCCTACATTCTCCGTTCTACATCTATTTTTGTGCATCCATACTTCTAGATTCAAGGATTTGAATCCTCCACAAGGGCCTTTACATGAGCAAGGTGAATTGTTTCATTTACTTTGTTTATTCTATAAATTTAAATTATATATAGTTGGGGTAAATTCCAAAACCAAGATTTGACTAAGGCAAACCCCTCCCCAATAAACAAACCCCTTGTGTTGTAGGAATAGGTCCAGATTAGCAGATCAAGACGAAGATTCAAATACCCTTTTCGACAAACATCCAGGATCCGAGAACAAAATTCCAATCTGAGACTTTTTAGGTCGATTGTGACCTAGGGTGCAAACATAAATTCTGGCAAATGGTGACAATGACTTGAGGGTGCAAATCAAAACTATCTCAGAATGAAAAAAGATTTCTAGGTTTTCTTCGTCTCTACATTTCTATTACAGATTTGGTCTCAGATTTTGTAGAAACTCAACATTGGATTCAGAAAACAACATTTTTTGATCTGCAATATTTCAAGGTCAGTGCATTTCTCCCATTCAATTCAATTAAGGTTTTCAATCTATCTAAATCTATTCTACATTTAAATTAATCAAATCAATCAATCCCGGGTACTTAAGAGCTTCCTTCTTTATTCTTGTTTCTAAATGATTGATTCATTTATGCTTTGATCCTTTCTTTTGGGTTAATCAACTTGGATCTTTCATTTGCATATTCAAGGATAGAAGGAGAGCATCTTATTTACCCCCATCACAATAATAAACACAAAAAATATTCAAATGTAATGGATTTTATGTTAATGAACACACCACCATACCTAATTCATTCATTTTATCCTTTACATTTTGGTGAACCCGTGATAGACAACTCTTTCTTTTTTGTGTTAGATTTAAATCTTTATGTTAGATCTTGCATGCATATGAGATTAGTTTTCTTTTGTTATCTTGCATTTCCTTTCAAAAAATTAAAATCAACTCTTTTCTTTCTAAATTAGTTCATTTACATTACATTGGTGTATGAGCTTTACTACTATTCCTACTTATAACGTCCCAGTTAGAAGAAGTCATAGACTCATGGGTTCCTTTGATCTTGAATCTTCCTCTCCTTTCCATAGGATCCCAGATGAAAACTTGAATATTCATGATTCCAATCCTTCAATGGAGCATAACTCTTCCGACTCATCTCATGATGAGGAGGATGCTTTAAGAGTTCCTCCTGAACAAGTGCAAAAACTTTCAACCGAACTTGATAATATGGGAAATTGGCTTATCCAAGAAAACCATAATCAAGATTATATTCAAGCTATAGAGGCTCTTGATAAATTCCTTTATGATAGTGACCAAGGTGTTAATTTCTTGCGTGGTATCACTCATCTTGTGCATTCAAATGTTAAACCTTTAGCACAAGAGGCTCAAGAGCTAGGATATACACCTCCTACCACTAGTCAAGAACCTTCTTCTATTCCTTTACCTAGGATTCCTACTTATACTCCTCCTTTGATGATTACATCTCTCCCAATTTCATCTATTCCTATGATTGTTCCACCGGTATCTTTACCTACCTCACAACCTTCATATCATAGTGTACCTATTACCTATACTAATCCTCTTCCAACTGTGGTTCTAAATGCTCCACTGGCTGTATCTTCTATTCTTGCTACTTCCTACACATTTCCTAGTGTTCCTAACATTCTTATGCCACCCATGTCTTCTAATGATTCTGCAATTATTAGTTTGGCTCAGACTGATTCCTCTTTACAACAACAACTTGCATCATTAACTCAATCCAAGTTTAGCATTCCTACATGTGACATGAGTAGTCCACTATCTTTAGACATTATCCATCCTATTGTTCCTCAAAAAGCCGATATGCCTCATCTAGAGAATTATAATGGTAAAGGCGATCCTATTACTCATGTTAAAACATTTCAAATCCTTTGTAGTGATTATTCTCATGATCATAGGATTTTAGCTAAACTACTTTCTAGAACCTTTCGTGATAAGGATTTGCAATGGTATTGGTCTTTACCTCCTTATTCCATTGATTCTTTTCCTAAACTTGCTAATACCTTCATTCAACAATTTCAAAATAACATTGGTCCACAAGTTTCCTTAACTGATTTAATACATTGTAAACAAAATATTAAGGAAAAATTGAATGATTTCATAGGTAGATTTAAGCATTTGTATGCTCAGATTTCTTATCCTATTCCTAATATTGATATTCAACACATGTTTATTTCAAATTTACAAAAGGATATTAGAGATAAGATTCTACTTACTGAATTTACCTCTTTTCAACAAATTTGTGCAACACTTCATTATTATCAATTACAAGTGAGTCAATTTGAGAGAAACACTCCAATGGCTCATGTTCCAATTGATAAGAGTGACAATGCTCCTAACCCTAATAAATTTCAGAAACCTAACAACTATATCAAGATTAATAAACATACGAATGCAGTTACTGATCAAGTTTGTTTTGCATCTCACAATACCACTTCTGCATCCACTGCTTTCCATTTGAATCGTACGTTTACTCCTCTCTCTGAATCTTTACATTCTATTATGAGTAGGTTGTTAAGTGCTAATATGATTACCTTGCCTCCTATTCGAACTCTCCTTCCTACTACAATAGCTTCAAAATCCTTTGATTCTAAATCTTCTTGCCAATACCATCGCCAAAATGGCCATGATACTAAAAAATGTTATTCTCTAAAACATAAAGTTCAAGACTTAATCGATTCCAATGCTTTATCTGTAGATAATCTTGATGGTAATGGGAACAAATCTATCTCTCCTCCTAATCAAAACCTTCAAATCTACATGAATCCTCTACCTACACATGATACTAATACTATCACTCAACCATCTTCTATGGATATTGTTTACGATTCAAAGATGGATGATCTTAATCACATTGTTACTCATGTGGAGAGCGTTGTTGTATTTCAACCTATTGTTCAAGATCCTTCACCTCCACCTCAACTTCTAGTTTTACCTAAACCTCAAAAGAAAACTAAGGATAAGCGACCTTGAGAAATTTCAATTACCTTTGATGATTCTGAGACTATTAAGGCTCCCTATGGTCCCCTTTATATTTATGCTAGGATTGCTAAGATACCTACACATGGTTGTCTTGTTGATCCCACATCATTAATCAATGTTATTATTGAGGAAAATCTTTTTATGAAATTCTTACAACGTGATTATTGTGATCCATCAGATGCATGGATCCAAACTTGTAATGGTTTCCTCTATCATGCACTTGGTTCTATTAACTTTCCCATTGAACTCTGTGGCAAGGTTGTAGATGCTAACTTCATCATTGTTCCTACATCTGATCAATTTCACGTCAAATTTCGTTTGGGTGGATAATTGCTATGCATGCTATTTCTTCTCCTATTCATAAATGTCTTAAGTTCATTCATAATGGGGAAGTAAAAACTATTAATCATAGTCTATACCAACCTTATAGGCCTAGAGATTGTGCTAATCTTGATTTCTTTTGGCCCTCGTTACCTAACTCATGTCCTCCTCGCCCTGACAACCTTTTTCTCTCATATAAAGCCTATAAACATTGCAAGATAGTTGAGTTGAGCATTCCTCAGATAGATCTCAATCGTGGTCTTTTTCCAACTCCTTCTATACCTCCTTTATCCATTACTGCTAACTCTATTACTCAACCTCCTAGTAATGCTACTCATCCTACTTTGAATCCTATCAATCCTCCCACAGAACCTGAGAAGGAATCAGTGGTTATTCCTCCTAGTTCTCCACATATGTCAAACAAATCAAAATGTAATAAATCTGGTAATGAACATCATAAGAAGCGTAGAGCTAATGCTAGGGCTCGTGCTTCTCTTCTTCGAAACTCTTTATCTTCTTTTGATCAAATTATGCTTGATGTGTTGAAAGAAGTCAATATTCGTAATGATGTTAAGATGAATGAGTGTGATGATCCTACTTGCATCTTAGATCCAATTTCAATTAATCTTGATGAGGATGATACTTTAGATGATCCTATTGATCTTAGTGATGAATATGAGACCATTGACCTTGACACTGACTTACCTCATATGCTTTCAACTCAATTGACAATTACACCTAGTATTGCGCAATGCGATTCTCAAGAGGATCCTTGTTTATAATTGGCTAGATCATTCCTACTATATTGGATATAGTCCCTCTTGCGATTTTCCCACCTTCCCTACATGATATAAACTGATATGGGGAGAGTAGGTGATGCGCCTGATTGGCTTAATCTTCATGGTTCTAATTTATTTGGGGAATGGTGTCAATTCATTTGTAATAATATCATATTTATATGTATGTGTTATCTTATGATCATACTGACCCCACAGTAGGTAGATCCCTTTTGTGTTCTTTGTATGTTTATGTGATATTTCCCATGATTTTTCTTCATTTGTGGGCATCTCGTAGAGGAAACATAATCAGTAGAGTTGTTTATGTTTCCGTCAAAGCCATTGCTCATGTTAAAGTGTTAGCAATGACTTTAATGTGGGGGCATACACTCTACTCACCTTTTACACACACACATTCAAAAAATTTTCAATACTTAAAATTTTTTTCCCTTTATGGATTAGAAGCTAATCCTTAAAGCATGGACATTTTACTTTTTAGGATCTCTTGATCCCTCTAGTTTAAATTTACCCGGATCTCTTAATCCCTCCGGTTTCAATATAAAAATGTTTTGATCCCTTAAGGTCGGAAGGTGTCCTTAAGAAGGGATCTCCCTGATGGGTTGACTAGTGATTAGCAACATTCACTAGGCGGTTCAACCCCATCTTTCCAGTTACACTTTTTTCCTTGTATGGTTGACAATGGGACATAAGTTCTCATTGGGTGAGGTGACCATACCCTCTCTTTCCTTCTCCTTAATTGGTGATGTCTCTCTTATCATGATCTGAGGGTTGATAAATATTTAAGTCCCTTGGGGGCTTGAGGATTTCTTTGTCCCTTTATGATTCCAATAAGATTATCTATTCTTTATGATCTCCTTTACCAAGAGTTTGTATTGAGTCCATACTCTTGCTAAAGTGGGGGCTAAATGTATAGTCAAAAAATGGAAGCACTTCCATGATAGAATGGTTTAGCCTTTCATGTAAGTGGTTTGGGGTCATGTCAAGCACCTTGAATGGGTTCCTGACTTTGATCTGGCTTTATCCCCTTGTTATGCTCCATTTCCACTCTTTCTAGCCCCTTTTCTGGAAACCCAGACTGAGAAATTGGGATTTTGGCCTTTGGGTCTAGGTTGACCTTTTTGGGTCAAGGTCAACCTCAACCTTGACCTAGGTCACAATCAACCTTTTTCAGGTCCAGAGCCCAAATTCCAGAATCGTAGGGTTTCCAAATGTCGGTCTTTGGAAAAAGTTAATTCTCACTTCCGGTTCGGTTGTTTCAGACTTCGGGACCAAAAATCCTCAATTATATTTAACATAGGTCCTCTTCTAGGGGCATGGGTCTAATTGGAATTTAATTCTCCTGTGTCAGCCTCTCTAGAATATTGTGCCCTAATTTCATATAAAAGGAAGCTTTCTCCTCTCATTTTCTCTAACCATGATTTCTAAGCACTAAGGCTCTCTAAGAATCAAGAAGCATAATCAAGAATACTAAAAATTTCAAGACTTGAAGAGTGAGATTCAAAGGTGAAGAAGCAAGATTTGAAGCAAGCCAAGTAGCGATTGAAGCATTCATCCATACTCAAGCACTTCTCAAGCATCTATTTTCATCAAGGAGATCCATTGGTGGCCATTGAAGGATTCAAGCTCAATGGAGCCCGCTTGTTGAAGATTTCTCCATTTACATTTATCCAAGCCTCTTCCAATTCAAGAACCCATTCAAGATTGGTGTTGAAGATCTACAAAGAAATTGATTGAAGACATCCTACATTCTCCATTCTACATCCATTTTGGTGCATCCATTCTTGTGGATTCGAGGATTCAAATCCTCCACAAGGACCTTTACATGAGAAAGGTGAATTGTTTCATTTACTTTGTTTATTCCAGCAATTTCAATTATATATATTTAAGTTTAATTCCAAAATCAAGGTTTGACTAAGGAAAACCCCTCCCCAACAAACAAACTCATTTTTCTTACAGGAACAAGTTCACAATAGCAGACTAGGACTGAGATTCAGATACCCTTTTCAGAAAACTTCTGGGATCCAAAAATAGAATTTTAGTTTGAGACTTTTTAGGTCGATTGTGACCTAGGGCGCAATTGGAGATTCTGGAAAATGGTGACATTGACCTGAGGGTGCAAATCAGAACTGTCTCAAATGGAAAAATATTTCTGGGTTTTGTCTGTCTCTGCGTTTCTATTCCAAATCTACTCTCAGATTTTCCAGAAACTCAACACAGGCTTCAAAAAATAGCATTCTTTGATGTGTAATATTTCAAGGTTAGTGCATTTCTCCTATTCAATTCAATTAAGGTTTTCAATCTATCTAAATCTATTCTACATTTAAATTAATCAAATCAATCAATCCTGGGTACTTAAGAGCTTCCTTCTTTTTTCTTGCTTCTAAATGATTGATTCATTTATGCATTGATCCTTTCTTTTGGGTTAACCAACTTGGATCTTTCATTTTCATATTCGAGGATAGAAGGAGAGCATCTTATTTACCCCCATCACAATAATAAACACAAACAATATTCAAATGTAAGGGATTTTATGTTAGTGAACACACCACCAAACCTAATTCATTCATTTTATCCCTTACAAATAGTATCATCACTAATAGTTCTATTAGCTCCTCTAATAGCATTTACAACCTCCCTAACTTGGCTACAATACTAAATAATAGTTTCACCATCTTGCATTCTCATTTCATCAAAATTACCTCTCAAACTTTTAGATTTTCCTCTCAGTACATTTGTATCACCTCCATAGATAGTTTCCAGTGTATCGCACATTTCCTTTATAGTTTTGAAATCTTTTATGTCTTGAAATTTAGGATAGCTTAGAGTTGATGCAATCTCCAACATTTCTTGGTTGTGTTCTTGTTTTTCTTTCATATACTGAGCTATCATAATAGTAGCCATTGTAATGTAATCATTTTCCACATAGTATTTTTCAACATCTTTAATTGCATCTAGGTGTATCTTCATCAAACTTTTCCACGCAAGGAAGTTCTCTTTGTTCAGCCTTGGTACCTCCTTTTTATACATTTTGATCTTTAGCTTCAAGTACCTTCAAAATTTTCTCTACAAGAACCACAAGGATCTGATAGCAATTGTTAGAATGATTTAGAATAACTGAGAGGGGGCGGAATTAGTTATCCAAGGTCCAGATGTACTAGTTGAACTTTCAAATACTTTAACCTGTTGGTACTCACAAACTTGGCACAAATTTGGAGTGACCATTTTGAAATTTTCTATAAGGCAAAATGAGTACCCTAAAACAACTTTTGAGAAGGCTTAGTTGGAGTGCTTGTAAAAGATACCCTGATGATTTTCATCAGATATTACTTGGGAAGAGGGTTTAGTACTTTTCATTTGACATATGCAGTGGGTTCCATCTCCTAAATTTCAAATTTGACATGTTTAGGGAGTAGTCATTTTGAGGTGTTTACTTAAATCTGCATTTTTTATTAAGTGTCAGTTTGTTGTAATAAGCCTACTTTGCATCTGAATATCTTGCACCCTCTTAGGTTTCATAAGCCACCATTTTGGGAATGTTTTACATGTATGTCATAGAGCTTATGTTTTAAATCCTAAGTCATTTTGAATCCATTTGATAAGTTTTCATTTTCCCCAAAGTCGGTTGCCCAGAATTGTTTGTATCTTTGTTCTGCACAGAAATTTGAATAGCCCAATTTGACTGATTATAACTTTTGACCAGTTGATTCAATTGAAAAAATTACTTTTGTACTATGTCCCAGTGGTCAAATACTTAATATTTTTTTATTTTCAGAACAGGATGAATCCATTAGAGCATTTTTCCAATATGATTTTGTTGGCATTTTGTTAAGTTTCCCAAAAATTCTTGAATGCAAATTTTTGAATACCTTACTTTGAAGGCCTGCATCTTTGATCAGATGGATATGTATGACATCATGGTGTGTTCCTAGGTATTTTAATCATGAAAATGAACATCTATGCCAATTTGCAGATCCCTATGAAATCAGATGACAAGTTTTCTAGAACCATTCTACAAGTGATTAATTCTGATTTCCAAAGTGACGAGTGCAAAATTATTAAGTTCCTTACTTTGAGGTCTTGTATTTTGTTCCCAGATGAATGAATTGCATAATTGAATGATCCACCATGTTTAAAACATAATATTGTACCCATTTGAAGAGTTTTAGACTCCTGCCAATCCAATTATCCCCTTTGCTAGAGTCTTTCCTTTTCCAATTTATTAAGTTTCACTGAATGTGCAGAATCTAGAATTAAGTGACCTACTTTGTGATTTCCTTGTTTGCACATGGTTCAAGATCAATAAAAATTGAAGGTTCTTCTGCATTTTAGACCTAGAGGTGAACTTCTTTGAATATTTTTAGACTCGGATCAATCCAGTTGATCACTTTTCTATGCTAATTTCAAATCCAGTTTATGCATTTTCACTATGTTAAAGTTCAAAAAAGTGTTTAAGTGCTAACTATACAGATTAGTACTAGTTGATAAGTTTTTCATTAGAGAAAGCTACTTGAACATCTATATTCCATGTGTGAAGGTGAATCATGTTACAGAGGTTCAGATTCTGAGGGATCAATCTTGATGAGTTTTTGAATTCAAACTTGAAGGAGTTTTTTTTGCAGATTGACAATGCAGAATAGAATCAAAATTATAGAATGGTTATTTTGCAAGAGTGATAACTTTTTGTTTGAATGTTCTTGTCAAGAACTGATCATGGCATCATTCTTATTGTAAGTAAATGTACTATCTAACCTGATGGTGAAGCTTCATAGCATGATTCAGTGATTTTGCAAGGACCAATCCGAGTGAAGTTTATGCTGATTCAACATTTTGCATTTGCACTGTTCTCTGAATTACTAAGTTTAATTTTTTGCATCTTGCACCAGAGGATGAATCTGGAGAAGTCCTTTTGCATGCATGCTCATTATAGATGAATGAATCACTTCTCTAAGTGTCAGGCTCGGATTGCTTGTTTCAAGCAATTTTTAAGGCCAGTTCCAGAGGCCAAATATTGAAAATGAGGTTAAGTCGCAAAAGGATAAAGGGTTATTTTCATTGCTCACCAGTTTGACTAAAACCAAAAGACATTTTTGGTTTTTTCCATTATGTCATAAATACATGGAAATCTGGGCTCATCGAGTACAGGGGTATAAAATTTGAAAACGTAGATGAGCCAACCTGCACATAGTTTAAAAGATGAGCATGATGAATTTGTCAAAACAAGAAACCATTGGAGACCATCAAAGTCAACACCATTGATAGTTGTAAGCTAATTTCCTAAAAGATTTAATATGTTTTCCTTGTCAATAAAGTATGGTCTACGATGGAAAATGTTGAGAAGGCACGTGCTTTTGCTGAGAGGGCCTTGCAAAAAATAAACTTTAGGGAGGAAGGAGAAAAACTAAACATTTAGGTAGCTTATTTTAATCTAGATTCTTCCTAATTCTGTATGTGGTGGCGTAATTGGCAAAGGGTGGAGCTACAATTAATGCCTTTCTTGAAGATTCACAAGCCAATGTCAAGTTATCTTCTCAAGAGCAAGCCTTGCCTGGATTTGGTGATCAAGTTATGACTGTAAGTGGCACCCTGGAGCAACAATTACGTGCAAATTTTCCTTATAATTACGAAGTTGGTTGAAGAGCCAAATTATGCACAATATGCATATGCAAGATTGAAATACATAGGGACTACATTAAAGTAAAAAGAATGGATTGTGTAGCTATCAAAGAGAAAGACTCCAAAGTATGCACAGTAAGGAGAAGTCAATGATATTTTTAAAAAAAACTTTAAAATTACAATCCCAAAGACTATGCTAAAGCAGAGAACAGGGTTGCGCAAATGAATTAAGAAATTGAAACATAAAATAAGTGCAAAATATTTAGAGACCCCAGGTTTTTGAATGTCGCGCAGCACAGGGAGGCATTTCAAATTTCAAATGTTATAATTACCAAGTGTGTTTTCATAGGAACCAAACATGATTGTCCACACTGAGATTAGAGGCTTGCGCAGGCATATAAAGTAGTAAGATGCCAATTTGGGGGAATATTGCGCCAAGTTTCTATGGGACATGCCACTACGCTAAAAGGTATAGAGGGGTTTTAAAACATAGTGAATGCCCAAGGAGTTAATGACCTGCATAGTGTATTAGATATAAGCATTGAAATTATCCCATGCAGCATCCAAAGGAGGATTAAAACTATGTTTTTTTTGAAATGACAATAGTGATAGGAGTTGCGCAGCATATGGTGGATTCTCTACAAAAAAATTTAAAGGCAAATTGGTGAAGGAGCCCCAACATGGTGAGTTGAGGACAACACTGGGTATGAATGGGGCTGTGCATGGGAGCCAACATGGAAGCATAAGGAAAAATCGCACAGGTGTTAGTATACTTAGCTTAAAACTTGAAAATATGAAAATGGAACTATCCCACATTGGCAGTGGGGGTGTTTTTTAAATTTTATATACTCTGGCACTTCCTTTATGAAATAAGTAAGAGCCAAGAGGCCATTTTGTGGGCTTCTTGGCTAGACGGATTAAGTGCGTGGTGGGACCCATATTTTGGTGCCCAGATTTCAAATGCTTTGAAAACCTTGAGGGATTTAGTCCCACATTCATGTCGCTGGGGAAATATGAGGAATTTATAAGCAAAAACACTATCATATTGAAATGTGAAGGCGAGCTGGAGGTTATCCATGCGCTCATGGTGACTGGTTCCTCAATTTTTGTTCCCGACCAAAGGTAAGTAAATTTTGTAGAATAGCTGGTGCTGAGGTGGCACGGGAGATGGACAGTAGTTAACTGCCAGGACCAGGAGACTTGGAGACTAATCGCCGAGTTAACCACTAGCTATTATTCGCTAGGTCACCGGATGCTGATAGTTAGTGCGAATAAATCAGGAGACAAGGAGACTAACTGAGTCGCGTGGTCGCCAGATATTAAATGTTAAGTGGCAAACATCAGGAGACAAGGAGACTAACTGAGGAGGTGATTTCCAGGTCTCTAGATTAAACCATGGTTAGTGAAGATATCAACAGTCTTGGAGACAAGGAGTAAAAGTGACTAGGGTTAAAGACCAGTTAGGAGCAGCTAACCAGTGAATGCCACATGTCAAATTCTGGATAAAATGCAGAAAATTGAGAATTTCAAGGCATAGGAATGTGCACAAGATAAATTTTAAAAGATTTTAAAAATTGTAGTCGTTTATTACAAAACTTGAAATGTGTTCCCGAAGATTTTTGAATAGATGGAAAACCAAATTTTTACAAAAGAAAGATTAGATTTGGATAGAATGAGGATTAGATTATGAAGATTAGATTTGCATAGAAAGGGACAAATTTTTTTTTTTTTTTCAAAACTTGACAAAGGAGCTTATAGGGAAGATATTTCTCAGAGAATAAGATGAGTTTTTAGAGGCAAATCAAATCTAATTTAAAGAAGATATTTCTCAGTTAAAGACTAAAATCAAACTTGTAGAGGATAAGTTCAAACTTGTAAAAAATAAATGGAGTTAGATATTTGTAAAATGAATTAGTTTTAAGAAGACTTTGAAGACAAGTAAGATAAGATTTTGAAACCACCGACAAAGCAAAGTCAGATTTTGAGAAGACAAAATAAGTTAAAATTTTAGAAAGGAAAAGAAGGAATAAGTGCAAATTAGATTTGAGAGGAGGATAGGTGTATGTCAAGCATGATTTTTAGGGTTTATCTCTCTTCTTTATATTCTTTTCTTTTCTCAGTTTTGGGAGCCCTATTCCTGTCACTACTCTGTTCAGAGCAGGTCCCTATTGGTTTTGTTGAATTTCTATTGCAAGATAGACTTCTATGACTTTGTATATTATTGAAAGCTTAAGGTCTGGATATGTTGAAACATAATTTATTAATGGAATACAGTGTATTTTTTCCTCTTCCATATTGTTGTTGTCTCTATATATTTATGTGTATAGCTCTAGTATGTTTAGTTTGTGAGGCATCTTAAACATACCGGTTACAAGGTAGCTTGTCTAATTTCTTATGAGTTTCTTTCAAGGAGAGAACTAAGTTTCATAAGTGATTTTAGAGGGTTGATTGGAAATGTGAGGATTTGATACAGTAGTATGGAAATGAGAGGATAGTTTGTAAGGCATTCTATGTCAGCTGCATATAGTTTGTAAGGCACTCTATAGTATTTTTCATTAGTTTGTTTCTATGGATTCATATTTTCATTGACTATTTGCCCAAGGAGTAGGCACTAGTCTAGGGTTTGATTTGTAGTCTTTTCTTCATCCAATAATCAAAATCAAATCAATTATATTCAGTTACTTAGGACAAATGAGCTGAACTCATAAGGATTTGTATCAGCAGGATGCAATCCATTTTGTTGATTCCTTAAAGAGTGAATCGCTAGGTTAGCCCACCTTAAGAGGAAGAAGGATGAGAATCCTTATCTCACTAGTTTTTTTCTATATTTACAATCATGGTTTGTCTAGTTAAGCTTTGTATTCAGTTGATTTTGGTCGAATGCAAGGTGTTTTACAATTTGATTCAATAAAGATAAATAGAAAATCAGTGTCCACTTTCATATATATTGTGTAATCACTAATTAGTCAGAGGTAAAACCTGCCTGAGTATGTGGAGCTTGAAAATGAAGGAGGATCTTATCCAATCCTCAACAATTAGGCATTTCTTTTGTCTGAATCAGTATTAGGAGGCATAGTGTTCAAGTAATTATTCAAGCACTGTGGTTCATACAAGAAAAATACCTAACAAATTGGTGACTCTACTAGGGATTATCAATGAAGTTTTATACCCTAGAGTCTCTGGTGTAGTACTTTTCAACTCTTTTAAACCAGTTTCAGTTGAGTTGAAGCCATTAAAGTCATAGAGTCATATCCTACAAAAAGAAATATTCCTCAAATTTTTGAAAAGTGAGTCAAGACTATTTTGTCTGTCATTGCAAAGTGTCTAAAAGTCCAAGTTATTGAAGAAATATTTATACAATCTCACATGTGCTGAGTGGCGACTCTGAGTTCTTTGATTTGCACCAGTGTGCATATTTGAAGACAGACTAAAAAAAGGGGTGGACTTCCACTGAAGAGGCAACAGATATTTGGGCTTTCATAACTAAGAATACAGTCAAGAGAGGAATCAATAAGAAGCTCTATGTTGGAGTTGTATAAGTTGCTTGTTTGAAGAAGGTCAGAGTTGGGAAAGAGATCTCAACTGACAATATTTTCCTCTACGAAGAGGTGGCAGCTCTACAAAGTCTTGAAAGTGATTTGGAGGTGACTTCAAATCCAAAATATTTGCAGCAACTTCATTACACTTCAGTTTTTTTTTTATTTTCATTTGATAAGCCTTTTGTTCCATGAAAATAAGTTATGCATACGTTTCCCTATTAAGTGGTCAGCACTAGTTTAAGAGGGAAGAGAGAGGCAGTTTGTAGTCATCCTGCCTATTAAAATGTCACACCTATAATGGGTTAGGTTGTGTAATGTTATAGACTTTGAAGGTATCCCTAGATACCCAAATCCTATTCCATTAGTAGTAAGGGATTGTTTGCCTAAATTTACTGGTCTGGGTGAGTAATCAACTAAGGAGCATATAAGAAAATTTTCTGATTTGATAGATGATCATGACATCACACATGAAGATGTACTAATGAACCTGTTTGCAATATCTAGGTAGTAGATAATGCTAGGGAATGGTTTAAGGAATTACCTCGTGGTTCAATAAGATCTATGGCTGCATTTGAAGATTGTTTTATTGAGAAATATGGTGAAAGAGATGACAGTGACCATCAAGACATGTCTGAATCTGAAGACCCTTTATCAAAACTTGAAATTATTCTTGAAGAGATAGAAGTATTAAGACAAAAACTTCAAGAAAAGGCAGTTTTGACATTACAAGAAAGTATGAGAAGAGAAGAGAGTGAATCTCAATCTGAATTTTACATAAGGTTTCCTACTCAGATTAAAGAGTATAGTATATCTTTTTGTCCTCAAGAGTTTGTATGGGCTGATTTGTTTGTTAAGCTTTGCTTTCCTAATTTGGTTAGTTTGCCAATTTCTTAGAGGGTTGAATATATTCAGCATACTTTGAAGTCGATGGAACATGTTGAAAATATTTCTTCTAAAGACATATCTGAAGTTGAATCTAGTGATTATCAATCTAGTAATTTTTATTAATGAGGACGAGTCCACTTATGATGAAAGTTTTTCTGATTGTGATACTAACAATGAAATCTGTGAGCAACAAGATAGTGAAGATGTTTTGTGTGGACAGCAAGATGATAACTATGATGCGGATGTGAGTGTGTGTAGTGATTTCTTTACACAAGATGATATGGTTTGAGATATCTCATTCCATGTTCCCGATAAGGAAGAAATTTGCAGCATCAAGCAAGAAGTTAGTGAGGGTAAACAAGATTTTCAATCCTTGCTCAACAATGATAAAATCTCAGATTTTTTAAATACTGATTTTCAGAGGTATGTATCAGAAGATGAATCTCTTTCTTCATTCCCTATAAATATAAGTTTTGATATTGATAAGATTACTAAGGGTATGAAGAATGATTGTGAAAATGATTATGAGAATTCTGATTGTGAAAATATATCAGAGATAAATATAAATGATGACAATTGTTCTCTTAATGGTGAACAAAGTTCATAAAATATTGTCTTGTGAATACCTCAGATTTTTAGGGAAAGACAGACTTGAATCTCAGCACTTCACACATATTGATTTTGATAAGGAATATGTATCAGATACTCAAAATGTTGATACTTATATTTATGATTTTCCTTATACTCCTATGTCACCAGAGCACAATCAAATTGAATATGATATGTCATATAATGAAAGTATAAGAGTTGTTTCATATTTAAGAGGTGAAAAGATTCTCGATGTCATTTTGAGAACTCATTGGGATAGTTGTGTAGATTGTAAATCTTTTTTAGATTCTAAATTTTCCAATGAACCATTAAGGAATAGTCCTTCAGGTGCTCAAGATTCACATGTTTATGATCAATGTGTTAATGTTTTCCCACCCACCCACCAGCAAGTTTCAGATTTGAATGATGACGATAATTTGCAGGAAGATATTGAAGAAGATTCTGATATGAATATGGAAGCCACTGTCAAAATGCAAGATGGTAATCCTTTTGAGAGAAAGAGTATGGATTATGATATGAGATTACCATTGTTTGATGGTGAAAATGATGAATCTTTCTCTTTTGATT
The DNA here is from genome assembly GCA_018584345.1 of Thuja plicata. NCBI lineage: Eukaryota > Viridiplantae > Streptophyta > Pinopsida > Cupressales > Cupressaceae > Thuja > Thuja plicata. The sequence goes on from MU224613.1 coordinate 3,961,431, forward strand.
TATCTTCTCTTGCAGAAAGTCATAATCACTTACTTAAGATCCATGATGTCAATGATGAGCTTAACTGTGATGTTCCTCAGATTTTTGTTCCTTATACTTTGAAGAATGAACCAGATCATATCCTAAGCGGTGAATGTTTTCAGTATTTGCATAAAGTTCAAAATGCTGGGTTTTTCTTTAATATGCAAACTATTGATGTGGATGGATATAATAATTCTAATCCAAGTAACCTGGTAGATGTTAAGTGTTTTATTTTTCAGCCAGGAGGTGATTTTCAGAGATGTGGTATTGAGCTAAGTATTGCTGATTATTGCATTGATTTTTAGTTTTTTCTACCTAATGAATGCATCATGCATATGCTACATGTTTTGAAAAATTGGTATCTTTTCCATTTTAGTTCTCAAATGCATAATGATGAAATTTTTTGTCTTGAGCTAATGGATAATGGTAATAAGATTGATCAGATGCATGAAGATGGTAATTTCAGCTTATCTTTGATCTGTGAATATGAAAACCAGGTGTATGATAGAGTTAAGGGTTGAGCTTAGTTTTGGGGCTTTGAGCCTCTTGTAGATAATGAAAATATTGTATAGTTTCTTTCCTTTTCAGTTGTGTGTTTTCTTTTAGTAAGAGGTTTCCCCATTTTTTGAAAAAGAGAAAAGTTTTGAGAGATGTCAGTGAAAAGAGGAAAGAGAAAAGAGAAAATCTAATTTCTTGTTTTGGGGTGCTCTGCTTCTACCATGAGATTCTGAAAGCTCTATGCATGCCCACATGGGGCACATGTCCACAGTTGAGCCACTGTTGGTACTCACAAATTTCGCACAAATTTGGAGTGACCATTTTGAAATTTTCTATAAGGCAAAATGAGTACCCTAAAACAACTTTTGAGAAGGCTTAGTTGGAGTGCTTGTAAAAGATACCTTGATGATTTTCATCAGATATTACTTGGGAAGAGGGTTCAGTACTTTTTATTTGACATATGCAGTGGGTTCCATCTCCTAAATTTCAAATTTGACATTTTTAGGGAGTAGTCATTTTGAGGTGTCTACTTAAATCTGCATTTTCGCCTAAGTGTCACTTTGTTGTAACAAGCCTACTTTGCATCCAAATATCTTGCACTCTCTTAAGTTTCATAAGCCACCATTTTGGGAATGTTTTACATGTATGTGAGAGAGATTATGTTTTATATCCTAAGTCATTTTTAATCCATTTGATAAGTTTTCATTTTCCCCAAAGTCGGTTGCCCAGAATTATTTGTATCTTTGTCATGCCCAGAAATTTGAATAGCCCAGTTTGACTGATTATAACTTTTGACTAGTTGATTCAATTGAAACAATTCCTTTTGTACTATTTCCCAATGGTCAAATACTTCATATGTTTTTATTTTCAGAACATGATGAATCCATTAGAGCATTTTCCAATTTGATTCTGTTGGCATTTTGTTAAGTTTCCCAAAAATTGTTGAATGTAGATTTCTGAATACCTTACTTTGAAGGCTTGTATCTTTGATAAAATGGATAGGTATGAAATCATGGTGTGTTACAAGGTATTGTAAGAATGAAAATGAACCTCTATGCCAATTTGCAGATCCCTATGAAATCAGATGACAAGTTTTCTAGAACCATTCTATTAGTGATTAATTCTAATTTCCAAAGTGATGAGTGCATAATTATTAAGTTCCTTACTTTGAGGTCTTGTATTTTTTTCCTGGATGAATGAATTGAATAATTGAATTCTGCCACATGTTGCAAACATAAGAGTGTACCCATTTGAAGAGTTTTAGACTCCTACCAATCCAATTATCTACTTTGCCAGAGCCTTTCCTTTTCCAATTTATTAAGTTTCATTGAATGTGCAGAATCCATAATTAAGTGACCTACTTTGTGATTTCCTTGTTTGCACCTTGTTCAAGATCAAGAATAATTGAAGGTTGTTCTGCATTGTAGACCTGGAGGTGAAATTATTTGAAGATTTTCAGACTCGGGTAAATCTAGTTGATCACTTTTCTATGCTAATTCCAAATCCAGTTTATGCATTTTCACTGTGTTAAAGTTCAGAAAAGTGTTTAAGTGCTAACTTTACAGATTAGTATTGGTTGATTAGTTCATCATTAGAGAAAGTTACTTGAACATCTATATTACATGTGTGAAGGTGAATCATGTTCCAGAGGTTCAAATTCTTAAGGATCATTCTAAAGTGAGTTTTTGAATTCAAACTTGAAGGAGTTTTTTTTGCAGATTGACAATGCAGAATAGAATCAAAATTACAGAATGGTTATTTTGCAAGAGTGATAACTTTTTGTCTGAATTTTGTTCTCAAGAAGAGATCATGGCATCATTCTTATTGCAAGTAAATGTACTATCTGACCTGATGGTGAAGCTTCAGAGCATGATTCAGTGATTTTGCAAGGACCAATCCGAGTGAAGTTTATGTTGATTCAGTATTTTGCATTTGCTCTGTCCTTTGAATTGCTAAGTTTGATTTTTTGCATCTGGCACCGAAGGATGAATCTGGAGAAGTCCTTTTTCATGCATGATCATTATAGATGAATGAATCAATTTTCTAAGTGTCAGGGTCGGATTTCTTGTTTCAGGCAATTTTTAAGGCCGATTCTAGAGGCCAAATACTGAAAATGAGGTTAAGTTGCAAAAGGATAAAAGGTTATTTTCATTGGTCACCAGTTTGATTAAAACCAAAATACATTTTTGGTTTTGTGCATTATGTCATAAATACATGGAAATATGGGATCATCGAGCATAGGGGTATACAATTTGAAAACGTAGATGAGCCAACGTGCACATGGTTTAAAATATGAGCATGATGAATTTGTCAAAACAAGAAACCATTGGAGACCATTAAAGTCAACACCATTGATAGTTGTAAGCTAAATTCCTAAAAGATTTAATATGTTTTCCTTGTCAATAAAGAATGGTCTACGATGGAAAATGTTGAGAAGGCACGTGCTTTTGCTGAGAGTGCCTTGCAAACAATAAACTTCAGGGAGGAAGGAGAAAATCTAAACATTTAGGTAGATTATTTTAATCTAGATTCTTCCTAATTATGTATGTGGTGACGTAATTGGCAAAGGGTGGAGCTACAATTAAAGCCTTTGTTGAAGATTCACAAGCTAGTGTCAAGTTATCTTCTCAGGAGAAAGCCTTGCCTAGAATTGGTGATCGAGTTGTGGCTGTAAGTGGCACCGTAGAGCAAAAATTACATCCAAATTTTCCTTATAATTACGAAGTTGGTTGAAGAGACAAATTATGCACAATATGCATATGCAAGATTGAAATACAGAGGGGCTGCGTTGAAGTAAAAAGAATGGATTGCACAGCTGTCAAAGAGAAAGAATCCAAACTATGTGCAGTAAGGAGAAGTCAATGATATTTTAACAAAAAAAATTTAAAATTACAATCCCAAAGACTACGCTAAAGCAGAGAGGAGGGTTGCGCAAATGAATTAAGAAATTGAAATATAAAATAAGGGAAAAATATTTAGAGACCCCATGTTTGTGAATGTCATGCAGCACAGGGAGGCATTTCAAATTTCAAATGTTATAATTACGAAGTGTGTTTTCATAGCAACCAAACAGGATTGTCCACGCTGAGATCAGAGGCTTGCGCAGACATATAAAGTAGTAAGCTGCCAATTTTGGGGAATATTGCGCCAAATTTCTATGGGAGATGCCACTGCACTGAAAGGCATAGAGGGGTTCAAAACATAGTGAATGCCCATGGAATTGATGACCTGTATAGTGTATTAGATATAAAAATTGAAATGATCCCACGCAACATCCAAAGGAGGATTAAAACTATGTTTTTTTTAAATGACATTAATGATAGAAGTTGCACAGCATATGGTGGATTCTCTACAAAACTTTTCAAAGGAAAATTGGTGAAGCAGTCCCAGCATGGTGAGTTGAGGACAGTGTTGGGTCTGAATGGGGCTGTGTATGGGAGCCAGCATGGGAGCAAAAGAAAAAACTGTGCAGGTGTTAGTATACAGAGCTTAAAACTTGAAAATATGCAAATGGAATTATCCCACATTGACAGTGGGGGGCATTTTTAAATATTTATATACTCCGTTGCTTCCTTTATGAAATAATTAAGAGCCAAGAGGCCATTTGGTGGGCCTCTTGGCTAGACAGATTAAGTGCATGGTGGGACCCATATTTTGGTGCCCAGATTTCAAATGCTTTGAAAACCTTGAGGGATTTAGTCCCACATTCATGTCACTGGGGAAATAGGAGGAATTTATAAGAAAAAACACTATCATATTAAAATATGAAGGCGAGTTGGAGGCTATCCACGCACGCATGGTGACTGGTGCCTCAATTTTCATGCCCGACCAAAGGTAAGTAAATTTTGTAGAATAGCTGGTGCTAAGGTGGCACAGGTGACACATGGCAGCTAGTCGTGAAGTCAGGAGATGGAGAGCAGTTAACAGCCAGGATCAGGAGACTTGGAGACTAGCCACCGAGTTAACCACTAGCTGTTAGTCGCTAGGTCGTCGGATGCTGACAATTAGTGTGAATAAATCAAGAGATAAGGAGACTAACTGAGTCGTGTGGTCGCCATATATTAAATGTTAAGTGGCAAACATTAGGAGACAAGGAGACTAACTGAGGAGGTGATCGGCGGGTCTCTAGATTAAACCATCGTTAGTGAAGATATCAGGAGACTTGGAGACAAGGAGTAAAAGTGACCAAGGTTAAAGAATGAGTTAAAGACCAGTTAGGAGCAGCTAACCAGTGAATGCCACATGTCAAATTCTGGTGAATTCTGGATAAAATGCAAAAAATTGAGAATTTCAAGGCATAGGAATGTGCACAGGATAAATTTTAAAAGATTTTAAAAATTGTATAGTCTTTTATTGCAAAACTTGAAATGTGTTCCCAGAGATTTTTGAACAGATCGAAAAGCAAATTTTTACAAAAGAAAGATCAGAATTGGACAGAATGAGGATTAGATTATGAAGATTAGATTTGCATAGAATGGGACAAATATATATATTTTATTTCAAAACTTGACAAAGGAGCTTACAGGGAAGATATTTCTCAGAGAATAAGATGAGTTTTTAGAGGCAAATCAAATCTGATTTAAAGAAGATATTTCTCAGTTAAAGACTAAAATCAAACTTCCAGAGGATAAGTTCAGACTTTGAAAAAATAAATGG
>MU224613.1:3973110-3984627 GCA_018584345.1 Thuja plicata
GGGTTTCCACGTTAAATCTTGGTGTTATCTGTGTACATTTCATTTGCTTTATGGTTTATGTTTTTGCAATTAATTACTAAAGATAATCACAGTTAATATCTTAAGATTTGCTATGTTAACCGAGTGATAGTGAAATATCTATGTTAATTGAGCAATAGTGTTAAATTTGTTTAAGACATCTAAGGGACTTGGATTCATTTTTTTGGTAACTGATTCACCCCTCACCTCTCAGTTACTCAAATCATTTCCAACATGGATGAGGTGGCACCTATGTGGCATCCTCGTAGGAGCCACATAAGGGACTCATAGACTAGAGGAGTGGTCCATTTGGAGCATTTAATGCATTATGAGGCTCAAGGTTTCTCACACATGTGTGAGAAACCTTAGAGAAATGTGTGGGGGAGGAGAAGGTGGTTGCATTTAAGGAAGTTGGGTGGCTTCCCTGGGATGGGTTACTCACATATGTGCGAGAAATTTATTATCACTAAAAAGGTGAGGAATCACCTTTTAAGTGTGATTAGTGGATGATCAAGTGAGAAGGTAGGTTTAGAAAGTGGGATAGGTAGGAGTAGGGTAGGCTTCTAGGTTGGATTTAGATTAGCATTCAAATTAGATTTGCATTAATCATAGTTTAGAATAATTTAGGAGTGTGAGGGAATTTTAATAAATATGAATTTATTAAAAAAGGGTTTTGTGGGGCAAATGTATTTAAATTGAAATACATTAGGATAGTATTTAAATTAAATTTAAATACCAAGGGGGGAGGCTATTTAATTGACTAAATTAAATAGTTAGATGAATAAAAATAATTTATTGATTATTTATAGGAGTTATTAATTTAATTCATTTTTAGACGTCTACACTAAGAACAGAAAGTCAATATTTGACATTAATGACAACATAATAGTTGATCATCATGTAATCAAATCTTATCCTTACATCCTAAAACTCACATACCATCACTGCATCAGATATGCCAACACACACTCCCTCCCCCCTATATAGACAATATATTGCTCTTTTTTTGCCCAATATGAATGCACAAGATATGGTATTGCCTCATCAGTGAAACACCCATGTTATAAATATGTATTTAAATTTAGATAAGATAAATAGTAATAATAATAATAATAATAATATCACATGACTATTGTCTAAATTATAATTTGTAAATAAATACGTAATCAAATACTCAAGATTGGTTGTTGAAAATATGTCACCCCAAGAAGGGGTAATGAAGGTATATACATGAAAACCATAGCCATCAAATCTTATCTCTTTGACACTTTAATTATGTAGTGTGATACCATTAGGATTTGGTAGACTATGATGATTTTTCAAACTTATCTTTAAACATTTGTATGTGTACGAGGGCAAGTGCACAAAGATCGGGGCGAAAAGGGGGGTATAAGATGTCACTTTTTTTTAAAATTAGAAAACTATGAACTCCAACAAGAAATTGAAGATACTTAGACTCAAATTTTGAAGATGCGACAAGAACAAAAGTTTTAGTACTTTGAATCTAGTTTCTGAACTACTAATTTATTTGGAAAATGGTGGAGATTAAATCCGTAGAAAAGGGGGATTACAAAAAGTGGTCCTATTTTTTTTATGAAAAAACATAACATAGCATTTGGTGTGCTCCCCCTAAAATATTAAATTTTTTGTTGTATTTTCTTAATCACTCTAGTGAAGAGTTATCTAACACTACGTAGTTTATCCCATATTTTTCTGCTAATTATTTCATGAACCTATAATTTTTTAAAAATTTCCGAAGTGGACATATCTTGAAAACGTGAAATTTGAGAATGCTTCCCCTAGAATTCATTAAAAATTGATCAAAAATCAAAACTTTTTAAAGTGTGTAGAGTGGAATCTAGTTTATAACAAAGTACCATGTTTGAAAATTTGATGAACGAGCCAAAATCTATGCCCAAAATAGTAAATGTTGGTTTTTGACAAAATTCAGACATACTTACAAAAGAAATTAGAGATGAAAAAATTAACATAATCATAATTCAAAATAAATTATATGGATAGATAGCTAACAGAGAACTCTATAATAGTTTTCTATATGACTTTGTCATTGTTGAACCACGTGCAAACCTGATGAGGAGCATAGATGAAAAATATGAATTTTTTAAATGTTTAATAGAAAATATGTCTTAGGCCTGTTTGAATCATCCAATCCTTTGGGCTTTATGCCTAAGGAAAATCCAAGCCTTAGGATTGGTGTTTCCCAAAGCAATAAAAAATATGCATGCCATATGTAGAAAATGATCTACGTATGGTGTACGCCAAATCTAAAATATGAAACTTTTTATTATGAACCCACAACTAATATCCTAAAATGAATATTATTGCAAAATGCTACAAAATTCTCATGTAAAAACCCTAACCCTAGGTCATTTTATCAAGACTTATGTCGGCTACAAAAATAGAGTTATAATATGCCAGCCAATAGAATATTAACTCCTGGCGCCTTTATACAATAATAAGAGTTGTTCGATCTTTTAAGGGCAGGGACCCTAAAAGAGGCATTGTCCCTTGACCCCTTTTTGGGGCGCGACCCCCAAACCCCCATTGAATAATTCAAGGGGAAACTGCGACGATAAAAGTGGGGAAAGATTAACCTCTAAGTTTGATTAGGACCAATATGACAACATTAGGGTTTAGGGGAAAGAGGTGGAAGATGGGGAGAGGGGTCCTGAGGGGTCCTAGGATACATTAATCTATATTATGACCCCTTATGACCCCTTACCATACATTAATATATCATAGGACTCCTAGGATACATTAATGGATAATGAGGATTGTAAGGGGTCATTAGTAATGCTAAGATGCATTAATGCATCCTAGGAGCCCTTAAGACCACTTATGAACCCTTAGGACCCATTACCCATTAATGTATGCTAGGACTCCTAGGATACATTAATGGGTAATCAGGGTCCTAGGATACATTAAAGTATGGTAATGGGTCCTAGGATACATTAAGGGTGCTAAGAGGTCTTGAGGGGTTCTAAGGGGTCCTAGGATACTTAATGGGTACTGATCTCTCTCTCTCTCTCTCTCTCTCTCTCTCTCTCAACCCTAAACCCTAAGCCTTAAACCCTAAATCCTTTCCACCTTTATCTCTTTCCCCCTCTTTCTTCCCCTTTAATCACTCTCTCTCCCTCTTTCCCTTATGTTCCTCTTCCCCATCTCTCTCCCCTCTCTCACTAGCTTCCTCTCTCCCTAATCTCTCTACTTGTCTCTCTCTAAAACTAATCCCTAAAACCCAACCCTATAACCATAAACAATGAATCTTAAATCCTTTCTCCCTTTATTCATTCCCCCTATCTTACTCTCTCCCTCCCTTCTCCATCTCCTTTTAACTATTTATCTTCCCCCTTATCTGATTATCTCCACCATCCACTAATTATACCATTGATCTTTGGCATAGAGAGAGAGAGAGAGAGAGAGAGAGAGAGAGAGAGAGTACATGTTTTTACTATAACATTTTACACATGCCAAATATGGTGAACACCATATTTGGCGTGCACCAAATAGGCTTGGTGTGCCCAAGCCTAAGGTTTGGCATATCGAACTATATGGTGTGTGCCATATAGGGCACACACCATAAGCTTTTTTGGGACCAAAAACTTGAGTGACATCTTTTTGGTCCCCCATCTTTGTGCACTTACTTATGAGTTCTAGTTAAATATTACAATGGAGATTTACATGCATTTTAACTATAATGTCTTTCTTTACTATCCATACGCCCTTATGAATCAAGAGTCATGTTAAAAAAATCAAACATTGGTGTTTCCATAAGTCACACAAACAAAGAACTTAACCCATAATATATTGTATGTAGATCCTAGGGATATTTTACTAACTAGACTTATTAATGTAAATACCATCTATTAGCACAAAAAGTATACTTTAGGTTTTATAGCTTTCAAAAAACCTATATCTTTCTTAGCCCCTTATATCTATACATTATTTTTTTGTAATATATTTAACTTTAGCATGATTTTGATCTAATCAATTTCAAGTTGGTTATTAGCATCCTCATTTTATGCTTTACAAAGATTTATACTTCCTCCCAAAATATACATAATACCCTCATAAGGTCCATTAAAATATATGTAGAACTAGTCATAATAAATGACGACGCTATAGATATCAATTTTTCTTATGCATATTTGCACATCCTTGGATACATGATCATTTTATGAACTCCATGAAATTCATGGTAGAGGAAAAATGTAATTTGAAGCCCAAATAATCATTCCATTTGTCATTTTATAATTATGATCATTTATGAAAAATGCCTTAATACATGAATGATGCAATCTTATCCAAAGATTTGGTCTCTTCCCTTATGATATCTACTTATCCATTACATATGTTCTTATACACTTTCTTTAACTTGTCAATTCTCACTTATATGATTTCGTATTCCATAATTTATGGGTATGTGCACCAAGATGGGGAATAAAAGAATGTCAAACATATTTTTGGTCCCCAAAAAGAATATGGTGTGTGTTAAGTAAGGCACACACCATATAGGATTGGTATGCCAAGCCTTAGGCTTGGGAATGCCATATATGGTGTGTGTAGTTTCGAAAAAGAAAATATCAACAAAAAATACCCATTTCAAACTATTTTTTTTCTTGCGACCGCGACTTCTACTATTCTTCAACCTTTGAAAATGGTGCATGCCAAAGTAGAAGGATATTTTTTCACCTAGGCATGTTAGATCATTGCCAAAATATCATTATGATGCCAAGGAGGTTGACGAGGTATGTATTTTTTATTTCTTAGCCTCATATTATATTAAAATGGGTTTTTGAATTAATATTTATTTTAGTTTCTAGCAATTGATAATCCACCCATTAAAAAACCCTAGCCACCTCCTCATGAAGACCCTCACAAAGAAGCACATGAGACACCTCCATCAATTTGTAGCAACCCCCCAGGAAAACAAGATAACATTCTAGGACAAATAGAAAATAATAAAAATTAAATTAAGGAGTTAATTGCAAGGTTAAAAGATTTTGCTACTACCAACCCTAATTGGGAAAACCCTTGTCAATTCATTGCAATCTACTATATCCCGTGTAATTGTAGTTAGTGGAAAATTAATTCTTGGTATAAGAAAAGAGAAGAACAAAATAATATTATGCAAATAAGTTATCAGTTGTGGATGTCAAGAAGAAAAAAATTACCAAAGCCAACATTTGTGCGCTTTGTAGAGATCCTAGAATGAATCAACATTTATATACTAGGTGTTGAAGGATCCCTATTTATTGGTGCCATCATGAAGGGAGACGAAATAACTTTTTGGATAGGTCATAAATGGTTTCTGACAAACCTTCCTATAATAATAATGAGGCGCCCTTATACTTTTTGAGGAAACTCTATTATAATTTTTCTCTCAGGGCCCGTTTGTTTCCTGGAATATGACAGGAATTGGTATTATCTAATTATGGATAATGCCAAATTCCATGTTTGGGTCCTTGGAAAAAAATGGAATTGGAATTTCGAAATTCTCATTTTGCCTCCAAAATGGGAATATCACCTTCCACCTAAATAGGTGGAATTGAAATTTCAAAATAAGTGGAATGGGAATTCCAATTTTTAGAAAACCAAATTTAATATTTTGTAGGATCCATGACTATAAAGATGTATATTATATTGCTATAAGGATGTATATATATATATATATATATATATATATATATATACATGTGTGTATATATACATATGTGTGTATAGATACACGTGTGTATATATACATACATGTATGTGTGTATATATACACATGTATAGTGTGTGTATATGTGTGTATATACACACATGTGTATATGTCTGTATATATAGACACATGTATGGTGTGTGTATATGTGTATATATATACACAAATGTGTGTATGTGTGTATATATATACACATGTGTGTATGTGTATACATGGATACACACTTGTATGTGTATATGTATGGTGTGTATATATACACACATGTATGTGTGTATATATACACACATGTGTATATATGTGTATATATACATAAATGTGTGTATATGTGTATACACACATGCGTATATGTGTGCATATATATACACATGTGTGTATATGTGTATACATGGATACATACATGTGTGTATACACACACATGTATGTGTGTATAAACACACGTGTGTATGTGTGTATATGTACACAAATGTGTGTATATGTGTGTATGTGTGTGTATACACACATGTGTGTATGTGTGTATACACATGTATATACATGTGTATATACACACATGTATGTATGTATATATACACATGTGTGTATATATACACATGTGTGTATATATACACACATGTATACACACCATATTCAAAGAAATTAAAAAATAAAGAATTAAAATCCCTTATGCATCTTCTCATTCATCTTCTAGGTGAACCAAACGGGTCAGACCATATTCTAGATTTCATTTTGAGGATAAGCATCTTCCTGAATATGCAACATCTTCCTGAATTGACCATATCTAGGATATGGTATTCCAGTACCCAAACGGGCCCTCAATGAGGTACCAAACTATTCTAACTTTTTATATTTTCAAGGTAGAGGTAGGAGATCCTCACATGACTAGTCAAGGGCACAACATGACCCTAACATAGTCACAAAACCCTTTGGCAGAATTCATGTGGAGCATGTGAGTGTTGCTTCCATTGTGAAGGAGAGTGTTCAGGTGGATACCTTAGAATCCATTAGCTTTTGACTCAGAACCTGATATTGTGTGTTAGTCATCTAATACATGGTGAAATGTGTGATTCTTCTAGGCCTCAAGTTCTAGCTCGCTTATGTCAATCAGGCAAAGCTCTTTGCACATATTATCCCAAGTGTAGTCATCATGTAATGACACAAGAGGCTTTTTATACACAAGATATAGTCATGAATGATAGAAGATTTTCTAGATCACACATTTGGCATTGTAAACTTCAATAAATCCCCAAGTATAGTTCAAGGGGTTCTCGTACTGACAAGGATTCCCGACATGGTTATATTGAATATGTAGATCCCCCATATATACAAGGTAGGGATAAGGTAGACACAATAAAAAGTGGTGAAATGGGGAGAAGGGGTCATTAAAAACATGAAAACGGTTTTAAAATTTTTGACGCCTAGCGCACAGTTGGGGTATCGGTATTTTTTCCTAACTTCTAAATTTTTGTCCAAATGTTCAAATCTCATCCGACACGACAACTATATCAAAGTGAGTATTAAATTTTTTTGTTATTAGCTTAAGAATGTTTTGACGTAATTCACAAAATGCTTAATTCTCCCAATGGAGTAAGTAAACGATCTCGACACTTAGATAAGTTTAGGCAGAGTCTAGAACAATTCCCTTCGTAAACTTGACATGCATATTGTCATTTAACACATGTCATAGATGAAGGAATGAAATCACATAAATGATTTCAAGATTTGCAGAGAAATTGTCTGATTAAAGACATTTGAAGCCTTCAAACCCTTTCCTGTCTGTGCAAGATAGAAGCTATATTAGTAGCATATAAGCATGCCTCAACAATTAAGTGAGATATCTTTTGTAGATACTACATTCGTAAATGCTCTAATGGACATGTAAGTGAAATGTGGAATCCACGGCAATATAATTGAACTATTTTAATAAAACACCTACAAAGGGGATGCCTCATAGAATTCCAAGATGTATGATTTGGAAAGAATGCTTCAAGGTTGGTTTGTAAATGATTGGAAACTATATGTACATGTAAAATATTGATGGACATACAATGCGAGTGTCTTAAAGAAATAGAAAACCATAGACAGAGCATGAAAAAGTGTTTGTTTGAATGTCCTCAAGGAATGTGATCCCATAGAATATCATGATCATAGGATACACATAGAACAAATTTCTTGGAAAAGACATTAAAAATAACACACAAATCATAATCTCATACCATCAATGGACAACCATCAAAGTGCAAAATAAGGCGAGATTTGGTCAGATATTATAATTGGATATACTTTGGTTAAAAGGAATTGTGGAAAATAGTTTTATAGATTTTTCCAAGAAAGTGCAACTGGCTGTGTGAAGCCAAAATCATAACCAATTTCCCTAATGGTCTATTTGAAACAGTGATGTGCATTCATAAAGGTACATAGAAGGGGAAGTTTTTCAAATGCAATAGTTGTAACCATCTTATTGTAAAGGCATACAAGCTATGGAGTCTTAAACAATGCACCAAAATTATGCCACAAGATGATAATTATAGGATGCTTATAAATTGGATTGATGGTAAGAATATAGGTCGGTTTTATACTTAGACTTGCCAAAGTCTATTATATAAAATTATTTTCAAGTTTTTTTAACTTGGTAGTGAGTTAATTAACGTAAAAGAACTTTATTAATTTGCAATTGACTCTTTCATATGAAGGCACTTCCAAAACAAAAAGGAAAAAAAAAATGAGTTAAAAAAAGTTCTTTTGCTCAAAAAAAGAGGAAGGAATTGGGAAGGTAAGCTCAGAAGAATGAGTAGTTTTTTTGTTTTTTTTTTTTTTTTTTTTTTTTTTTTTTTTAAAAGGGAGGAGATATCAATGTATTTCTTTGGGGGAAGAATGATGCATTTGTATAGGGATATAGAGTCTTTGAATTCTATGATTTTTATTCAAGAAATAAAGGGGAGCTTCTAAATTTTTTTATTTATTTGTGGCTATTACTTTCTTGTGTCAATTGTAGTCATTCTTCGATAACTTCATTTGTTACATCAGATTACATGTCTGTTTATATTATGAACTTTGGGTCTTGAGTATTTGTGCAATCTGAAAATAATTGTTTTTATTTTCCTAATCATTTCTTATGGGTGCTGGGTGGTGAACTTTGTGTCATTTACCTCTGCTTCCCTTTTATTGTAAGGCTATATTCACATTTGCAGTATACATATGCTTAGGTGTTAATGTTCCATTTTTTGCTTTCTAGTTAAAGCATACCCAAAAAAACTAAATTACATCATAAGAGGGAGTTATACCTTCGAACTTTAGAGGAAGATCATCCATTCAGTGGAGATCTCTCCAACTATTGGTTTTCTAGTTTGGCCTTAATCTTGGGCATAAGGAGTTGTATTTAGAAGGACAATCTGAATACTAGAACCTTTAAGAAACAATTTGCATGCAACCCTTGTTAAATGGACATGACAACTGAGAGAGGGGCGAATTAGTTGTTTATGAAACTTATAAATCTTTCCTTGAATCAAATCCACAAAAGCTTATCTTAATCTTTGATCATGGGAAAATATAAAAATGAAAGGAACATTTGAAAACAAAAACTACCATGCACAAGGAAACACTAGATTTATGTGGAAAACCCTATTAAGGGAAAACTAAAAAGATGAAAGTTTTTCAAATGTATAAACACCTATTAGCGTGACAGTAGCTAAGGATATTTTTACAAAGAATTCTCACTATAAAAAGAGTCACCGCCCAAAGATAAAGGCTCATTATTGGAGGGATTGAGTTTCCTAGATGAATAAGTATAAAAAAGAAAAGATCCACCAATGATGCACTTTTGGAACTTGACAAAAAGATCCGTACCTACCTTCTGCTCACTACTTCTAGTAGCTAATATATGAAATTCCACATTGCACAACATCACAGTTCATAAAAACTCATAACCACACATACAGGGAGATCGATTCTCTTTCAGAAACCCTCATCATATTCATGCATGCACTTGCACTCACATTATACATACCTTTTCTCACACATGCACTCATTCCCTTGGAAATTGATCCTTTACTTATACCATCCTCACATTAATTAAACCTCCCAAAGTTGACTAAGCATCTTAATAGAACAAAATTCAAATTAGGTTAGCACCTAAACATTCCCATGATGGAAAGGAATGCAAAGTGGACCATAAAACATCTTAACTAGGACCAAAATATACATAATACATGTTACTATTTATCTTGGGTCATCAAAGCATCTTATGAAAGTGTAAACACCCGAGGTAGGAAAAATCTAGGGTAAACATCATCAAAATCTACAACCATGCCTCAAAAATATAAAAGCTCATGTCAACTAAATTGAACAAAGATAAGAACATTAGAACTGCAATACCAAATCCTCAACAATAGAAACCAAGATGCATCTAGATATATGGAGCATGCATTTCATACATGAAACTTCTGTCAAACACTATTACACTCAGATAAACACAAATTCTTTTGAACTATGTTTTGAAGTACAAAAACTCAAATCTATTACCTCTATTTACACTACTTAACAATATATCCAAATTGCTTCAATAGATTTTAAATATAGAAGAAATGTGGAGCATATCTCTTAGCACTACTACATAGAAAAAATCAACGACATTTGCAATAATCAGTAATTAATGAGAATAGAAACATGTGGACATCAATGAGAACATCGATATCTCAACCAACTACTCATTCTTCTCAAACCTGCAATAATATCCCCATTTGTCATTGATGGAAACACATCAAAGACAATAACTAGCTCACATATGATTCTCTCTAAAAAATATTCTTTCATTCATGATTTTATCCCTCTTTGACATCAATAGAAAAGGGGGAGATTCTTGCAATTTTGAGCACGATGATTAGTTTCTAGTTCTTCTTTCATAGCTCTCATCCAATACTGATCCTTGCAAACTTCTTTCATAGTCTTTAGCTCTATTTCTAAAATCAAGAAAGCGTTCACATGTTCTTCAGTAGCTTTTCTTCTCGTGATAACACCTTTGTTATTATCTCCAAATCTAACACCTCCTCCATCATATTATCAAACTTTACAAACTTTTTCATTCTTTTCGAACTTGCAATACCCCTATCGAAAGAGGCATAACTCTTTTTATGTCAAGGGAGAGATAGTTATGGAAAAGATATCTCCCAAAATGTGTAAAAATATCCTTTTAAGGTATAAGAGGAAATGATATTTACTTAAAGACATTTATCTCCAAGAGGAGATCTTGATAAAAATAACATCATTGACCAATAAAGGAGAAGGGTAAAAAGAATTCACCTTTTCTGCTTTATTTATAGGTAAAAAAGGATTCTTGATGAAGGATACCAAACTTTAAGCCAGGGATTTTTTTAGTGGCGATTATTCGCCAATTGGCGAATATGTCCCGATCGGGCTATAGAAATTGGCAAAAAAAAACACCGTAAACTAGTTGACCGGTTCGCCCAAATTTTATGAAATAGTCATATTGTGGTCGGAACGTTCACCACTATGATTACGCAATTTCAGTTTGGTACTCGGGTTCTTCGCCCATATTTCTCTTTAATGTTTACTCTTATTCGCCACGGAATTAATTGAGTGTCTCTTTTGANGAACATCATTCGCCAAATTCCCATTTTCCTATGTCAAATTTTTATTTTTCCTAGGACCCAATTCGCCATGCATCACACACAATGGGGTCCCAAATTCCCGCCCTATTCGCCCACTCAATTGCTTGAAATTACGCGGGGTTCGCCAAATATTATTTCTTATCATATGTACCG
>MU224614.1:44450-55132 GCA_018584345.1 Thuja plicata
ATTTGAATTAATTGTTTTCTTTCTTTTTAAAGCACAATTAATTCAAAGATTCTATTTGTGAACAGAAGAAAGATTTTTGAGAGAATATTCAATTAATTAAATAAATATGACCTCATAAATAGGTTTTTCTCAATTATCTAAATAATTAAATTCAATTATTGAAATGAGGATATTTATTTAATAATTAAATATTATTTAATCCCTTTTTCATGTGTCTTAGCTAAAGAGGGTGAATTTAATTTAATTAAAGTGCTAGGACTTTATAATTAAATTAATTCAATCATAAGGTTTGTTTAGCCAATAGATATTTGGGAATTAAATATAATGTATGATTAATGTAGATTTAGGATTTTTTACATTTGACACTTAGGTTGAGTAGAGTCAGTTAAAACTCAGAATTGCCTAGTACAATAGGACTTTGATGATCTAGAAGAACGATAAATGCAACAAAATTGGTTAGGGTTGCAAGATGCCAATTTTTGGGTGTTACATTTTGCCCGTCTTTGAATTGATGTGCGAGCAGTGCATTGATTCAAAGAATAGTCTGATGCCTGAAGCACAGAAGAATAGATTTGAAAATTGATGATGTAAAGATTTTAGAGCCATCTCTAGAACAGAGCTTGACTCTCCAATGTCTAGGTTAGGTTTCCAAGACGCCTGTCAAATAGATATCTTTCACAAGACTGTCCCTAGAATGAGGCTCAACCTTTAGGAGTCAGGGTTAGATTGCCCCAATACCTGTCCCAAAAGATAGTAAATAGAGGTTTTAGGACTATCTCCAGAACGAAGTTTAGTCCCCCAATATCTAGGTTAGATTGCCCAGACACTGGTCAGATAAATATCTTTCACAAAGCTTTCCCCAGAATGAGGTTTAGCTTTCAGGAGTCAGGGTTAGATTGCCCCGATACCTGTCCCAAAAGATAATGAAATAGATTGACATCTTTCCCAAGGTTATCCCTAGAATGAGGCTTAACCTTCAGGAGTCAGGGTTAGATTTCCTTGATACCTATCTCAAAAGATAAAGAAATAGATTGACATCTTTCACAAGTTTATCCCCAGAATGAGGCTTAACCTTCAGGAGTCAAGGTTAGATTGCCCTGATACCTGTCTCAAAAGATGGTAAATATCTTTCAGAAGGTTATCCCCAGAACGAGGCTTAACCATCAGGAGTCAGGGTTAGATTGCCTCGATACCTGTCCCAAAAGATGGATAAATATCTTTCACAAGGTTATACCCAGAACGAGGCTTAACCTTCAGGAGTCAGGGTTAGATTGCCCCGATACCTGTCTCAAAAGATGGATAAATATCTTTCACAAGGTTATCCATGGAATGAGGCTTAACCTTCAGGAGTCAGGGTTAGATTGCCCTGATACCTGTCCCAAAAGATAGATTTCGAGAACCATCTCCAGAACGGAGCTTGATCCAAAAGAATCTGAGTTAGATTGCTCATATACTTAAAAGATGACAAGATGTAAGGAACAAAGATGCCCTTATTGATTGTGGAGTATCCAGTTTTGACTATGAGGTACGAAAAACTGAACATGCCCCAAGTGGTGAGATGCCCCTAGCAATGGGGACTTTTGAAAATCAGATAAGATTGATAAAAATAGATTCAATGATGTAATCATCCTGCCCCCTCAGGAGCAAAATGGAAAGATGACACGCCATAATGATGATGGAGAGTGAAAAATCACAAATAGATGTTGAATCAGAGATCAAGAACTCAGAACAAATTATGGAAGAATTCAGAAGATTCAGAATCAATTTGGAGTGATTTCGAGGTTTGGTTGACCAAGTTTGACTAGAGTTGACAAAGTTGACTAGAGTTGACTTTTGAGGAAAAAAGTCAAATATTTGAGAAAATGTTGATTAGATATGATTTTGACAAGAAAGCGACGTTAGAAAGTTGACTGCACAAGCGTCCGATCGCATCGGTCCCAAAAATTTTAAAATGCGATTTTGAGCGATATAGAAGTGTCAGATTTTGATTTCGATCCTGAAAATGGGTTGAGCATATAGCTAAAGATAGAGAGCGAGGTTCAAACACTTGGGTAGTCATGATGAAAACAAGACTCTAAAGAAGAACTCCCCTATGTATGAACCCAGGAGAATGCAAAGAAGAGAACACTGAATTGCTGCCACAATGCAAGTCTAGAATGAAAATGCAATCCTATGCTAGATGTAATATGAGGATGCAATTCTAGGAAATGGTTGTGAGACCCATCGTATAATTATCATCATTAAGCATATTTTGGAACATCAAAGTCAATACAACCCTTACTGGCGCCACAATGCAACCATAAGGATATGAATATGACTTTCATCGGATAAAATGTAGGAAACGAACGTAAGCAACAGGGCACAAAAGCCAAGATGACCTGAACATTGTTTCCAGTTGATATTGCAAGAGTACACCAGTATCAAGGCATTCAAAGCCAAGATAACCATGAGTGTGATCATGCATAAACAAACAGATCAATAACAAACAAAATAATAACAAACAGAGCAATAACGAGCAAGGAGATAGTACCAACCTCACCATGGCATACAAATAAACAAGATCGAGGGATGTGAGGCTGTCCCACCTTATTGCGGGAGCTCTTATCACATACACCCTATTTATTTTATGTTGTTGGATCATGTGTACTACACCAACAAGTAGTAGACAAAGAAAATATCAATGAAATTCATGAGAATAGACAACATACAAAGAAATATTATAGCATAGCTCAACTAGTTTCAAAGTTTTGCGAATGTGTTCATGTTTAGAGGGTGTTAAAAAACACCGTTGTGCTTGTGTTTAATTGTTATCGATAGATGTTTACATTTGAGATATCCGATGTGTGTTAAAAAACATAGATGTGTCCAAAGATAGTGTTAAAAAACACTGTTTATGGTGGTGTTAAAAAACACCAGTTTGTGACAGTAGTGAGTTGTCCTTGAGAAGTGACAAGATTACTGACTTGGGTGTAAACCAAAGATGTGATCAAATGGGGGGTCCCTGCCTCCAAGTAATGATGACTAAATTGATGTATGTTTTGAGGACAAACCAGATATGATTGCCCCTAAGCGTATGGTGTTGAATTAATGACAATTCAGGAGGGTTCGCAAAGGAACCAGAGTGTCACAAAAGTGACCAAAAGATATGTACAAACTAAAGCATAGAATCATCAAGACTGAGTATCGATAGATAGAGCGTTTGAGTATAACTCCAACTGTAACAAATGTGAGCAATCTCGATAGAATAGCGACAGTAGGCAGACACAGTGAGAACCACTAGTGACTGACACGAGAGAGATGCTCAAATGTAGCGATCGTGGTATAAGATATACATCAGTAGGCAGACGCAGTGAGAACCACTAGTGACTGATGTGAAGAAGATCCTTGAAAAGATAAAAGTACATTTCCCCCTATATCAGGAGGGTTTCCTTGAGAGTATGACCAATTTCAATCCATGTGAGTTGGTGTCTTGATGGGAACTGAAAGCAAATGAAAGCAGGGAAGCACCAATGCAGGAAAGCAAATGTGTAAAGCCAAGTGGTGCTATGATAGATATAGCATTGTGGAACAAGAGGTGCCTGTTTACCAGGTTTTCACCTTCTTAGCAGAAATTTTTTTTTTTCTACCATGACGCCTGTTTGCCAGGTTTTCATCAATGACACTTTTTCTCTTTTTCTCAATTTTTTTGTATTTTTAAATTTTTTAAATTTTTTTGTATTTTTGGAATATATGATTTTTTTGGAGATACATCAAAGCGCCTAGCACTAGGTTTTCACTAAGATGATCATTTTTTAAGGACTTTTTCATATTTTTAGAATTTTTTTAGGACTTTAGTATATACAAGAGCACACTGAAGATGTGTCAGCTGTAGAACCGCTTCAGATGAAGAGCTTTGATGGGCTCTTTGAGTTGTTCTCCTTTAGTGGTAGAGAGTTGATAGGTACCAGACCCAAAACTGCAGTGACAACATATGGACCAAGCCAATTAGGCTGAAACTTCCCTTTCTGGATCTGATGTTGCTGATTCTTAGGGTTGTCTCGCAGAATGAGGTCACCCACTTGGAAATCTCTTGATCTTACCTTCTTGTTATAACTCTTGGACATTCTCTTCTGGTATGCTCTAAGGTGATCGAACGCCACTTGGAAATGTTCATCAAGTAATTCTAGCTCTTGTAGCTAATATATTCTGGTATTTTCATCAGTAATGAGGCCCTTTAGAGAGACTCGCAGGGAAGGAATCTTGACCTCAATAGGTAGCACAACATCTGCTCCATAAACCAACGCATAGGGAGTAGCCCCTGTTGGTGTTCTTATACTTTTCCTTTATTCCCAAAGAGCTAGATTGATCCAGAGATGCCAATCTCATCTGGATTTATGCACTATGCGATGCAGGATCTTAAGGATTGTTTTGTTGGATGCTTCCACCTATCCATTAGCCATTGGCAACGGTGAGAGGGACTGCCTCCACCCTCTTAGTAAAATAATCCGTAGCTGTAATGATAAACTTATGTCCGTTGGAGGACGAGGGGTAGATCTGTCCCACTAAATCAAAGGCCCATTATTGAAATGGCCAAAAAGTAATGAATGGAATCAGCTGCTTGGCTAGAGCATGAATCAGGTTCCCATGTAATTGACATTGTTTGCAGGACTTAGCAAATTGTGTTGCTTCTTTTTCCATATCTGGCCAATAGTAACCATCTCTAATAAGTTTGCAGGCCAATGTCAAGACGTAAGAGTGGGACCCACAGATGCCGTCATGCACCTCTACTAATGCATGTTTGGATTCATCGGGTTCTAAACACCTAAGGAGGGTACCGTCGAGACCACATCTATACAAGTCATTAGTGATGATGACGAATTGTGAAGCACTGCGGATTAGGTGACGTTTCTCATTCTGGGAGTAAGTGTCCGGAACAATCTGGTCACATAGGTAGGAGAAGATGTGATGGTAGCAGGATGAGTCATGTCCTACGACAGAATAGATCATCTGGGAATCAAGAGAGTCATAGGCTGGGTAGCGTAACATCTCCACTAGGAAGTCATGTCTAAAATCATTTTCAGGCATTTGTAACATAGAGGCAAGAGTAGCCATGGCATCTGCTACTTTATTATCTAGCCTTGGAACCTGTTGAAATGTAATGTGAGTAAAATACTTCTTGAGATCATCAACCAACTATTTATACGACACCAAATTGTCGTCCCTTGTCTGATAGATATCATTGATTTGATTAATGACTAACTGTGAATCTCCAAGAACATTGAGTTCATCTACTCACCACTCAAGGGCGATCTTCAACCATTAATCAAGGCTTCGTACTCAACAATGTTGTTTGTGCAAGGAAACAACATCTTGTATGATTTTGGTAATGAGTACCTTTGAGGTGTAATGAACAGTATCCCAGCACCTGACCCCTGTTGGGTAAATGAACCATCAAAAAGCATAGTCCATGATCAATGTGTAAGAAGTAATATGGACTCATCTAGAAATTCAATGTGCAATGGTTGATGATCAATTAGGGGTGCTTATGCCAACTGATCTGCTATTGCTTGCCCTTTTATGGCTTTTCTTTCCACGTATTGAATATCAAACTCACTGATAAGCGTGACCCATTTAGCTAGTCTACCTGTGAGGGTAGCTTTACTGAGTAAGTATTTCAAAGGGTCAATTTTAGAAATTAGACGTGTAGTATGAGCCAGCATATAGTGCTGCAATTTTTGTTAAGCAAACACCACTGCAAGGCAAGCCTTCTCTATAGAAGAATATTTCATTTCATATGTGACCAGAGTTCTACTAATGTAATAGATAGCCCTTTCTTTCTTGTGCTGATCTTCTTGAGCCAAAAGGATACCCAATGATGTATCCATACCAGATATGTAAAGTATAAGGGGCTTCCCATGGATGGGAGGAATCAAGATTGGCGGGTTCGCAAGATACTACTTGATTTGTGTGAACCCTTCATCACATTATTTATTCCACTGATAAGTCACACCCTTGTGCAAAGTCTTGGTAAATGGTTGTGACTTGTCTGCCAGTTGAGAGATAAAATGCCAGATAGACTGCAGTCGGCCCTGAAGTCCTCTCATTTGTCTGGTATTTTTTGGTGGCGGCATTTCCATGATAGCTTGTACTTTTGTAGATCCACTTCGATGCCTTTGGCAGAGATGATATAGCCAAGTAATTTACCAGATGTTACACCAAATGCGCATTTCTTAGGATTAAGTCTCAGACTGAATTGTTCCATACAATCTAGTATAGGACCTAGATCTGCAAGATGTTTCTTTCAGTGCATACTCTTAGCTAGAGTGTCATCCACATAATCTTCCATTGTTTTATGCATAATGTCATGAAATATAGTGGTAACGGCTTTTTGATATGTACCTCCTGCATTTTTGAGTCCAAAGGGCATGACATTCCAATAGAAGCTGTTCTAGGCACATGTGAAAGTTGTTTTCTCTTGGTCCTCTGACACAATTTTTATCTGATTATAGCCAGAGAAACCATCCATTAATGAGTACATTTCATACCCAGCTGTCATATCTTCGATCATATCGGTATTAGGCAATGAGAAATCATCTTTAGGACATGCCAAATTCAAGTCTTTGAAGTCTGTGTAGACTCGTATGGATTTATCATGTTTTGACACTGGAACAATATTAGAGATCCACTCTACATAATCAATGACTCTGATAAACGCTGCCTTAAGAAGTTTCTCTAATTCAGCTTTGACAAGTAGAGCTACATTTGGATGCATTTTGCGAAGCTTCTTCTTGATGGGCTTAACACCTGGTGCAATGGATAAATGATGCATGATTAGATTAGGGTCTAATCCTGACATGTCTGAATATTTCCATGCAAAGTTAATCTTTTTTCTTCTGAAGAATGTAGTGAATTCCTCTTTCTCTGCCTCTGATAGTGATTGTGCCAAGTGAATAATCTGAGCTTCTGCCTCTGTGCCCAAGTTGATAGGTTGAGTTGGTTCAATAAGAACATATGATCTTTCCTAAAAATGACTCGGAAGCGCATCAAGTATCTCATCCTCAGGCACCTCTGAGAGGTTTTCACCTTTGGATACATCTTTTATTTTGACTATTTTAGGCTCTGATACTGCCACAATGTGGTTTTCACCATCATAGCGCCTATTTTTTCTTGTTTTGATTTTGTGACTAAGATACTTGATGTCAGCCTCAGTCATGTTGACACTTGCTTTGCTAGTCAGAGACATTACAGGTTCGATAGTGTGTAGGTAACATGCAAGAGCGTAATCATTTTGGAATGTTAGGACTTCATTAGATGGGGAGGTAGAGTACCAGTCTATAAGCTCAGGATGGAAAAGTTAAAGAGGAGTGACGAGTTCAAGTGCATTCATGGTATAATCATCAAAGGCATGGACAAGCAAGTTGAGACCCAAAGCGATCTCATCCAAAGGTATAGTCAAATTCCTTTCATTCCTAGCAACCATAGTAGACGACATGTTAACATCTAGGGAGTCAGACTCATGTGACCCGACACTAGACCATTCACCTACTTCAAGAAGGTTTTCATATGCATTAACTGTATCTGTATCTCTGTCAGAAGTGGCATATGACAAGCTGTCAAACTCATATTCATGGGATTCCATTTCATCATTAGGTCTCATGTCAAGAACATGGGTAAAATCAACCCTTTGTCCCCAGTTGGGATGGGTTCTACCTAGAACCTCTGCTATGGTCAGATGAGCACCTGTTGACCTAGATACCTCAGTAGTGTTTGTAGCATTAGCTGCCTCTTGTGTAATGAGAAGTGGCTGGAATTCCTGGTCAAACTGTTCTTGAAAGTGTGGTGGTATGTATACATCACCTTGATGACCAGGATTTAGAGGATATATTTTCTTCCATTCTTCATAAGTTAATGGAGCAAGTGAAGTGGTGGTATCAGAATCACTGTCAGTGTCTACTGTACTGACACATGGTACAAAGTTATCTGGCTCAATAAAGAATGCTGCCAGGTCTGGAGGAATGGGATAAGGAAAAGTATCCTCATCAGAGCTATCTTCAAATTCTGCAGTTTTAGGTGTTTCTTCAGGTGTTGGTTTCTTATCTTCTCGAGGTACAAACTTGTTTATTCCTAGTTAAAATATGAGATTCTGAAAGCCTATACCTATAGAGTCGCGAGTTCTGCGACCAATAGCTTCAAGTGGTGCAATCAAGCCTTTATGATTAGCACCTATGGGACCATTTCCTTTATAGCCAAAATGTTACATAATAGATAAACCTTTGCCATATTGCTCAGGTTTTATGTCATAAGGGGGAGTTTGTTCAGAATTGTCTTCTCCTTTATAGATCCAAGCTTTGATAGCTCTATTTTTAGCTTCTTCTAATGGTACTATGGCTTGTACAAAGGTACCACCATAATTTGTTGGAGGAGTAACCGTAGAAGGTTTAGTGTTCTCAGAAGGTCTCCCATAAGAATGAGGAGACAAAGGCAAAGATGTAATAGATAGCACTAGTTCAATCTGATATCCTCCCATATCAGTTTCTTTGAGTGTCAAACTCCTTTCCATTTCTTTCAATTTGTCCTCAAGGACTTCAATAGATTCTCTGTTGATAGGCACAAGGATGTCAATAGATTTGGTGAGGGCATTGCAATCATAGCGTTTATTAGCAGGTATAGTCACTTCAAATCCTTGGAATGGGAACTTAATGCACTGATGGTATGTGGAAGGGACAACCTGCATTTCATGGATCCATGGCCTTCCTAATAGAATATTGTATGCCAAAGGAATGTCAAGCACCTGATAGATAACATCTCATTCAACAGGACCAACTCTAATTGGCAATACCACTAGCCCCTTGGATTTACATTCTTCCTCATCATAGGCTTTAATGGTAATCTTTTTGCAAGCATCAATGCAATCTTCGCCATAGCCTAACTCAATAAGGAAACTAGCAGAGAAAATATTTAGGCCAGTGTCGTTATCAATGAGAACACGGCGAACATGCGTCGGACCAACCATGACTTCAATGTGCAGAGGATTATTATGCGGGTGACTCAAAGAATGGTCATCTTCCTCAGAGAAAGAAAAGTAATGTGAAGAGTTCAAGTGACCTACCATAGATTGAAACCGGTCGAGATCAAGATCTTTTGGGACATTTACCTTAGTGAGGGCTTTGTCTAGTATTTCCCTATGAGCAGGGGAGATTTTCAGAAGCTCAAAAATAGTTATCTGAGTATTAGTACGTTGCAATTGATCAAGAATGTTGTAATTGGTAGCATTAGATGAGGAACCCACTTTGGGATTCTTATTAGCAGAGTCAACCTTAGCTTTCTCTGAAGGTTGAGTTGATGTAGGTATAGAAGGCTCAGGGCCTTTGAGAATGATCTTAGCATGAGATTGGGTAATGATATTAGCACTCACTTGAGACTATCCTTGTTCAAAAGACTGAGGTGCAGACCCTCACAAAATGAAAGGTGTTTTAGACTTAGAAGTATCTTCCTTTCCCTTACGAATGATGACATTATAATATTCAGTATCAACGGGTTCAACCATATTAATGACATTGTCGTTATTGGTGTATGTATAGTTGACCTTAGCATCAACATTTTTTTGTTTAGATGATTCACCTTTCCCATGAGGAGGAAATGGATCCTTGAAAGCTTGGTGATCAGAGTTTTTGTTGTGACTTCCCACAGCAATAACCACACTATCGATGAGATCCTGGATTGTATGCCGCAACTTAAAACAAGTAGCTATTTTATGACCTTTGTTTTGTTGAAAATCACAATAAGCAAATTCATTCCACCAAGAGGGCCTTGGTTGCAGATCATAAGGTCATGGAATAGCCAATGGAGTAAGTAACTTACTGTCCACAAGAGTTTTTTAAACCGCCTCAAGAGGTTCTCCTAAAGGAGTGAACTCACGCTTGGGCCTAGGAGCCCAAGGTTTAGGTCCAGAAAATCATGAAGTACTTGGTTTGGATTCTGCCGTAGCCTGTTTAGTGGCTTTGGCCGCTTGCATCGTGGCAATGAGATTAAAGGTAGCCTTGGAATGCTTAGCAATCACATAGTCTACAACTCCGTCATTCACAACATTTTGGTTCTTATTGGGAAATTTGGGTTTATCTTTGCTTGAGGAAGAAGACCCTTGTTTGTTTTCCTTGTGTAAGGTTAATTCTCCTTTCTTGATCATAAATGTCTTGATTCTTACAACTTGTTTGATCATATCATCAAAGGTTAGAGGACCTTGTAGCTGTACTTGATACCCAAAGTTGGGGAGAAGATTATCGAGAAAGATGTCCAACTTTTCTGATTCAGGTATCTTGCGAGAATATCATGTATAAAGTTGTCTCCATCTTTGGAGAAATGCCAAGAAGGATTCCCCATTATTTTGTTTCAAATTGCAAAGATCTCAGATGTGAACCGGATGTTGAATGTTGTGAGAATAGTGTTGTAGAAATAAATTGGCAATTTCGTCAAAGGTCTTGATGCCAGTTGGTAGTCTAGAAAACCGTTCCATAGCTGATCCTCCTAGACTACATGGGAAAAGACGCATGAGATAGGTTGTGTCATGTATGAATTTCATGGAGAGGGCACCAAATTCTCTCAAATGGTCTTGAGGGTCAGATGTACCCAAGTATTTGTCATATTTAGGAAGTTCAACTCCTTTGGGAAAAGGAGGCATGTGGAGATCTTTATCAAATGGGAAA
>MU224614.1:73792-95520 GCA_018584345.1 Thuja plicata
CAAAGTGAAGGAGGTCTCAAGACCTTGTTACTGTTGTCCTACTCTATGCTTGATCAGTGTCAGGGATAAATAGAGTGAATCCTTTGAGGAGTATGTTTTATGACAGCAAGAAAAGGGAACAACAGGTACACCATGCCTGCAAATGATGTAGTTGAGAATAAACATAGCTACTATTTTGCCACTATCAACGGTGAGAGGGACTGCCCCCACCCACTTAGTAAAATAATCCATAGTTGTAATGATAAACTTATGCCCATTGGAGGATGAGGGGTAGATCTGTCCCACTAAATCAAAGGCCCATTGTTGAAATGGCGAGAAAGTAATGAATGGAATCAACTCCTTGGCTGAAGCATGAATCAGGTTTCCATGTAATTGACATTGTTTGCAGGACTTAGCAAGATGTGTTGCTTCTTTTTCCATATGTGGGAAATAGTAACCATCTCTAATAAGTTTGCGGGCCAATGTCAGGCCATTAGAGTGGGACCCACAGATGCCATCATTCACCTCTACTAACACTTTTTTGGATTCATCGAGTTCTAAACACCTAAGGAGGGTACCATCTAGACCACGTCTATACAAGTCATTATCGATGATGACGAACCATGAAGCACTGCAGATTAGGTGACGTTTCTCATTTCAGGAGTAAGTGTCTAGAATAATCTGGTCACGTAGGTAGGAGAAGATGTGATGGTAGCAGGATGAGTCATGTCCTATGACAGAACAAATCATCCAGGAATCAAGAGAGTCATAGGCTGGGTAGCGTAACGTCTCCACTAGGAAGTCATGTCTAAAATCATTTTCAGGCATTTGTAACATAGAGGCAAGAGTAGCCATGGCATCTGCTACTTTATTATCTTCCCTTGGAACCTGTTGAAATGTAATGTGAGTAAAATACTTCTTGAGATCATCAACGAACCGTTTATACGGCACCAACTTGTCGTCCCTTGTCTGATAGATATCATTGATTTTATTAATGACTAACTGTGAATCTCCAAGAACATTGAGTTCATCTACTCACCACTCAAGGGCGATCTTCATACCATTAATCAAGGCTTCGTACTCAGTAATGTTGTTTGTGCAAGGAAACAACATCTTGTATGCTTTTTGTAATGAGTACCTTTGAGGTGTAATGAACAGTATCCCAGCACCTGACCCCTGTTGGGTAAAGGAACCATCAAAAAACATAGTCCATGATTGATATGTAAGAAGTAATATGGACTCATCTAGAAATTCAATGTGCAATGGTTGATGATCAATTAGGGGTGCTTCTGCCAACTGATCTGCTATTGCTTGCCCTTTTATGGATTTTCTTTCTACGTATTGAATATCAAACTCACTGAGAGGCATGACCCATTTAGCTAGTCTACTTGTGAGGGTAGCTTTACTGAGTAAGTATTTCAAAGGGTCAATTTTAGCAATTAGACATGTAGTATGAGCCAGCATATAGTGCCGCAATTTTTTTGAAGAAAAAACCACTGCAAGGAAAGCCTTCTCTATAGCAGAATATTTCATTTCATATGTGACCAGAGTTCTACTAATGTAATAGATAGCCCTTTCTTTCTTGTGTTGATCTTCTTGAGCCAAAAGGATACCCAATGATGTATCCGTAGAAGATATGTAAAGTATAAGGTGCTTCCCATGGATGGGAGGAATAAAGATTGGTGGGTTCGCAAGATACTGCTTGATTTATGTGAACCCTTCATCACATTATTTATTCCAATGATAAGTCACACCCTTGTGCAAAGTCTTGGTAAATGGTTGTGACTTGTCTGCCAGTTGAGAGATAAAATGTCGGATAGACTGCAGTCGGCCCTGAAGTCCTCTCATTTGTCTGATATTTTTTGATGGTGGCATTTTCATGATAGCTTGTACTTTTGTAGGATCCACTTCGATGCCTTTGGTAGAGATGATATAGCCAAGTAATTTACCAGATGTTACACCAAATGCGCATTTCTTAGGATTAAGTCTCAGACTGAATTGTTCCATACAATCTAGTATAGGACCTACATCTGCAAGATGTTTCTTTTAGTGCATACTCTTAGCTAGAGTGTCATCCACATAATATTCCATTGTTTTATGGATCATGTCATGAAATATAGTGGTAACGGATCTTTGATATGTAGCACCTGCATTTTTGAGTCCAAAGGGCCTGACATTCCAACAGAAGGTGCCCCAGGCACATGTGAAAGTTGTTTTCTCTTGGTCGTCTAGCACAATTTCTATCTGATTATAGTTAGAGAAACCATCCATTAATGAGTACATTTCATACCCAACTATCATATCTATGATCATATCAATATTAGGCAATGGGAAATCATCTTTAGGACATGCCAAATTCAAGTCTCTGAAGTCTGTGCAGACTCGTATGGATTGGGAACGCTTTGATTGCTGACTGCTCCTAGCCAGACTATGACTAGTTCACCTAGGGCTTCCATAAAAAAATGCTTGTTTTCATTCTTTAGGGCCCTATATTATTGTACAAGCTGATTAGGTTCTGTACTTTCAGACTCCACAGTTCCATGGTGTTCCCACATTGGAAACCAAAGTTACAGCCCTACTAATCCATACCTCTCCAAACTGGCAGAGAATGGTCTAAACCAAAAGATATAAACAATTTCTACTACAACACACAATGAAATGAATCTAACACACATAAAATGAAGACCTAAGCACACAAATCAATATTCACAACAAGGATTCACGTAAGTTTTTTTGTATTCACAAGTAATCAGTCCATTAACAGTGACTGTTACTCTCAAAACACCAACAGTCTGGTCTTTCTGTACTGTACCTCACCCAAAATGACTTCCAACCCCAAAATTAGGGTTATTTAGGTTATATTTGACCTTCTCCTTATGGTGAGTGCTTGAGTTAGGGATTTTAGCCACTTTTACAAGTTTATCAACATCAAAGCAAAAGTTGCTAAGCAACTTTTGTGAGCAACTTTTGTTGTTTTAGCAACTTTGCTCTCCTAGTCTTAAATCACTATTATACTCATTCCTAAAGCACTCACATGTGCTCAACCTCAACCAAGTCTAACCTAAGACTTCAAACTTCCTATCCAAGCACTGATTTCAAGTTGACAACATCCCTTGAAGCAATGTGTCATACAAATTAGAAAGACCAGTGAACTTCTAGAACTTAGACAATGCCTAGACACAACAAAAATGAGCCAAAATTCTTATTGACTCTTATTGTAACTACATAGCTTTAGCTCTGAAGATAAACACACCAAAAATGTGAAGGTGAGGGCCCTCATAGGGGTGCTCCTGCACCATACTCCCCCTCAGTACAAGCTAAGGCACTTTGGGATCTAGAAGAGCTAGATCAACTCCAAAAATTTTGAACTGTCCTTCCTCTATCCAGGTGGCTTCAGATTCAGGCTAACCTATCTACTTGATCAGATGCTCCATGTAGACTTGATTTCTAGTTGACTTCTTCACCCTAGATGCTAAGATCTTCTCTGATTTGGTTGGTTCCTTCTTAGGCATTGCATTAGTGTCTATGTCTTGTAATACCTTTGGTGGAGTTGTACCTTGCTTACTGAGATCCCCCTTGAATATAACCAGGTCTACAACATTGAACAGCAGTGAAATGGCTAAGTCTAAAGGCAAGTCTAATTTGTAGGCATTCTCTCCATATTTTGCTATAATCTTGCATGGACCTACTCTCCTCATTTGTAGTTTAGTGGGCATGCCTTTTTGCATTCTTGCCTTGTTAAGATGGACCATGACATAGTCCCCAATCTAAAAATGTACCTCTTTCCTTTTTTCATCTACTTTAGCTTTGATTTTATGAGTAGACTCCAAGATAGTTTTCCTCACTTGCTCTTGAACTTCTTTGATAGTTTGAGTGAAATCTTCAGCTTGTCCACTTGTCAACTCCATGGAACCTAAGTCTCTCAACTCACATACTCCTCTAGGGTGTCTTCCATAGACTATCTCAAAAGGACTTCTTCCTATGGTCATGTTCACACTATCATTGTAAGCATATTCAGCCTGAGATATTACAAGATCCCAAGTTTGCCCATACTCCTTTGTCAAACACCTTAGCAAGTTGCCAAGCACCCTATTGATGACTTCAGTTTGACCATCAGTTTTGAGGATGGTATGTTGAACTAAAAGAGAGATTAGTTCCTAACCTTTCCATAAGGTTTGCCAAAAATGGCCCATGAACTTGTTGTCCCTATCTGACACAATGCTCAAAGGGAGTCCATGGATCCTAACTATCTCCTTGAAGAAGAGATGTGCTACATAGCTTGCATCATGAGTAGTTCTACATGGAATGAAGTGACTCATTATGGAAAACCTATCAACCACAACATAAATACTATCCATACCTGATTTGGTTTTAGGAAGTCCAACCACAAAATCCATACTTACACATTCCCAAGGCCTATTTGGGATGGGCAAAGGTTGATAAAGTCTTGCATTGCTTGAACCACCTTTAGCTCTCTAGCATACTCCACATTGCTCTACATACCTCCTCACATCCCTTGCTAACTTAGGCCAAAAATAGTATCTCTGTACTAACTCCAATGTCTTGTTTATCCCAAAATGACCACTAAGATTGCCATTATGCTTCTCTTGAATCAGATTTTCCCTCATGGATCTTCTAGGTACACAAAGTTGATTACCTTTAAACAACAATCCATTTTAAAGGGTGTAATCTGCAAACTCACCATGGAAATGGTTCTCAAACTCTAGGCACACCTTGTAGGCTTGTGAGAAGTCTTCATCCTCCTCATATAAGTCTTTAAAACTTGCTATTCCAATGCTTTGTAGCTGTACTTCTTGGATAGTCAATAGCTTCCTACTCGAGGCATCTCCTACCTTGTTGAGCTGCCCCTTCTTATGTTTGATTGTGAAGGTAAAGGATTAGAGATACTCCATCCACTTCAAATGCCTTTTGCTAAGCTTCTCTTGAGTGTTTAGATAGCTTAAAGCCTGATTATCAATGAATACAACAAATTCTTTTGGCAAAAGGTAATGCCTCCACTTCTTGAGAGATTGTACCAATGCATACAACTCCAAGTCATAAGTTGAATACTTCTTCTTTGCCTCATTGATTTTTTCACTAAAGAATGCCATAGGCCTTCCTTCTTGACTCAATACACCCCCTACTGCTGTACCACTTGTATCACATTCAATGGTAAACAATTTGTCAAAAGTAGGTAAGAGTAGGATAGGTTTTGTAGCTACCTCTTGCTTCAATGTTTGGAATGCTTTCTTAGCTACCTCAGTCCACTTGAACTTGGTTTTCAGTCCTCCTTTGATGGTGTCTAATACTGGTGTACAAATCCCACTTAAGTTTCTTACAAACTTTCTATAAAATTGTGCCAAGCCATGAAAAATTCTAACTTAAGTCCCTGTTTTAGGGGCAGGCCAATTCAAGATTGCCTCCACCTTGCTTGGGTCCATTTTTAGAGTACCCTTGGACACCACAAATCCTAAGTAAACCAGCTCTTGCTGCATGAACTCACACTTTTCCAGATTGATGGCTAATTTCTCTTCATGGAGTCTCTTCAAGACCAACTTTAAGTGCTCAAGATGCTCTATTTTTGTTTTGCTATAGATGAGTATATCATCTAGATACACCACTACAAATCTTCTTGTGAAGTCCTTCAAGACCTCATTCATCAACCTCATAAAGGTGCTTGGGGCATTGGTAAGCCCAAATGGCATCACAAGCCATTCATATAAACCATCTATGGTTTTAAAAGCGGTCTTCCACTCATCACCCTCCTTGATTCTGATTTGGTGATAACCACTCTTTAAATCCAACTTAGTGAAGTATATAGCACCTCCTAAGAAATCCATCAAATCTTCTATTGTGGGAATTGGAAACCTATACCTGATAGTGATCTTGTTGATGGCCCTTGAATCTATACAAAGTCTCCATTTTCCTCCTTTCTTGGATGCTAAGACCACTGGGACTGCACATGGACTAATACTCTTCTTAATCAGCCCTTGATTCAATAACTCTTGCACTTGTCTTGCCACTTCCTTATTTTGATCTGGGATAAGCTTGTAGGCTGATTTTTTAGGCAGAGATGCACTGGGTACAAAGTCTATTTGATGAATTATGGCCCTTCTTGGAGGTAAAGTTGGAGGGGTTCCATCACTCACTATATCTCTGAATTCTTCCAACATTTTCTGCACTTCCAATGGTGTTTCTACCTGCAACTTCTTGTCTTCCTCCTTTGGCTTCACCATGATAGCACATCCTATGGTTTCCTCTTCATGTAGTGCATGTAGGAATTCCTTACCACTACTAAGAAACACACTAGCTATTTTAGAAGTACCTTCTTCATTCTCTATTATGGACTGAATCTTGAATGTCCTTGCATCTTTCTTAAAAGAAATGGAGTTCTCTTCTCCATCATAGATCATCTTCCTATCAAATTTCCAGGGTCTTCCCAATAGAAGATGACATGCATTGATGGATAAGATATCACAAATAACTTTATCTTTATAGCCTCCAATTGAAAACTCCACCCATGTTTTCTCATTAACAAACACACTTTGTTCTTGATTCAACCAAGTCACCTTGGAAGGATTGGCATGGGGAACCTTTGTAAGTTTGAGCTTCTTTACTACTTCCTCTTCTATGATGTTATCAGTGGACCCTGAATCCATAATAACCTTACAAACCTTGCATTTGTATCTTGCACCTAACTCTAAAAAGAGCCCTCCTTTGCTTGGGTTCACCTTGATTAGGCTGCCTTATCAGTAGCCTCCTGAACATTAGGTTCTCACCCATTTCTGATTCTAACTTGTTGACTTCATTAGTGCATGAGCTGCTGTTGTCTTCCTGGGAATAGGCTACCCTCTTCTCATTATTTGAGGCTGATGGTTTATCAGGACACCTATAGGCAGGGTGTCCAAGCTGTCCACATTGATAGCATTTCATAGTGGCAAAGTAGGAGCTGCTTCTTCCTACTCCTCTTCCTATGTTTCCTTGAGAACCTCTTCCTCTACCAAAAGATCCTCTTGTACTAATTTCATAACTTTTCTCCAAAAGTATGCTCTCCCCTTGGCTTCTTGAGTCACCTCCTCTTCCACTAGAACCTCCTCTTTGACCCCCTCTAGAGTCTCTACCTCTTCCCCGGTTCCTCGCACTAGGTTCTTGCTTTCTTCTTTGTTTATCTTTAAGCTTTTTTGTCATATGCTGACATCCAAGTACTGTGGTTGGAGTAAATAAACTCATCTCCTCTGCTATGCTCCATTTCAAACCACTTAGGTACCTTGCCACTTTCATACTTTCTTCTTCTTTGATTTTGGACCTTAAGCTCAACTTGTGGAACTCTTCAGTGTAGGTGGCTAGATCCATATCTTTTTGCTTGAGGTTCAACCTTTTTCTATGTTGCTGGATTTCATAATCTGCTGGTAGGTATGCTTCCTTCACTTTATTGACCATTGCTTTTCAATTAGAGATTAGGTTCTTTCCCTCTTTCTCTCTTTCACCTTGCAAGTAGTTCCACCAGGTTAAAGCTTGTCCTCTCAACCTAGATTTGGCCACTTTGACCTTTTGTGCCTTTGAGATCCCTTCACATTCGAAGTGATTCTCCATGCCTTCAATCCATTGCATCACAAGCTCTGTATCCATCCTGCTAGTTAGTAATGGGACACCTTCAAGTGCCTTCCCAGTGATAGCCGTCAAAGCTTTAAGAAATTGCTCATCTTGGGTTGGAGGATCAGGTGTAGGTACATCAACATCAATGGTCTCCTCTTTTAATTTGGCATCCTGCTCCTCCATCCTATCTTTCACCTTATTTTCTTTTGTTTGGACATCAACCAAGAGTTGTTCCATCTGATACAACCTTTCTTGCAGGATTCTATTGGCTTCCTGATGATCTTCCACCTTCTTAGAAAGCTCTGCATTAGTCACCATTTTCTTCCTGAGTGATGATCCAACTGATTCTTCTGAAGGTTGAAACATCCACTAATCACTTCCCAAGCCTTAATTGGCTCTAATACCAATTTGATGGGGAGGCTAGGATAGGCTAGCTCAGCCTATGCCCTTATCCACTCAAGGATCTAATTGTCCCTCTAACACCCTGGTGGTCTATAGGATTCCTTATCCGTCCAAGGATCCCCTAACCTGCCTAACCAACCCACCAAGTTCAACTACCACATCTATCCACATTACAAGCTTTACACTCTAGCTTCCATCACTTACATTGGCTCATAAGGGTCTATAAGGCTTCCAATTCTTTCACAAACTCCAACAGTGAATATTATGAGTTCCAAGATCTTTTTAGGGCTATTGACACCTTTCTATCACTTTGGAAAGGTTTGGAGATCACCCGATTTAGGAGTTGCTTTGTATTTTAGGGCTACAAGGAGGAGGCCTAATTAGCCCTCCTTCTAGTTTCATAGGGATTTTGAGGCCCTTTCTTCAAAGAATCATCAACCCTGTCCTAAAGGACATTTTCTTCTAATGATCCAACCTCAAGGATTTTTGAGGTCTCAGACTCTCAGCAAGCCGTACAGTGCCTTTGTTAATTTTGAGGGTTTCAAGGGTTTGGGGAACTCTTCTCTGTTCCAGTCTTCAAGAGTGCCTTTCAAAATCTCTTCAGACCTTCTCCTCCATAGTACCTCACCTTCTAACACTCCTCTACACCTCCGCAAAAGGATTGATCTTGAAACTCATCCCTATTCTCTTGGGAACACTTTGATTGTTGACTGCTCGTAGCCAGACTGTGACTGGTTCGCCTAGGGCTTCCACAAACAAATGCTTGTCTTCATTCTCCAGGGCCCTGCCTTATTGTACAAGCTTATCACTCACATGTGCTCAACCTCAACCAAGTCTAACCTAAGACTTCAAACCTCCTATCCAAGCACTGATTTCAAGTTGACAACATCCCTTGAAGCAATGTGCCATACAAATTAGAAAGACCAGTGAACTTCTAGGACTTAGACAATGCCTAGACACAACAAAAATGAGCCAAACTTCTTATTGACTCTTATTGTAATTGCATAGCTTTAGCTTTGAAGATAAACACACCAAAAATGTGAAGGTGAGGGCCCTCATAGGGGTACTCCTGCACCATTTAACAGTCATAAACCCTTTGAAATTTTGAAAAGTAGTCATTGATACGACAAAAACCCTGGGCCACCTTATGTTTTGATGTTACCTTTTTTGTAACTTAAAGTCCTTTTTGTCATGTGTTATTTTTCTTAGGTCGCTGAGTCTCGTTATAAAAATGGAATATTCTTTATCTTCATGAGACTAAGTGACTCCCTTTGGTCGGGTAATCGCTTGATAAAGGAAGATGATATAGCGATTAGGTGATTGTTGCATAGTCACCAGGTCTCCAAATGAATTAGGGTTTTCTTTCATTTTCAAGCGATCACGAGGTTAAAAAGGAAAGGTGAAACTTGGCATAGAATGATAGATAGTTGAAGGACAATTAGATGTTGTCAGTGGTGATCTAGCAGTCAAAGGAAAATCAGAGGCTGACAGGTGGAGGTGTGGGACCATGTTTTGAAACCCTATTCAGGTAGTCTCTTGATTGTTATCAAATATTCCAAAAGGTGAAGAGATTTGGAGACTTAGTGTAGTCGGATGATCTCCAGACAAAATAGAATATGCCAAATATATTTGGAGACTTCCCGAGTACCGTTGGATGCATATACGGTGGTCGCTAGATCTCATAAGATAACTGTGGTTAAGGAAATTTATTCCTGACTCAGCGACCAAGGGAAAATGTAAACTAGGATTCCTAAAGGGAATTGACCATGGGTTACGATTGAACAGTTAGGTTAAAATGAAAGGTGCCTAGGTAAATGAAGATGATCGTGTGGTCAGCATTTAAAGTTTATAAAGTATTTGATCACAACCACAGATATAAATGGGCACCAGGTGTAACCATTTAAAGTTAAATTTGAATATTTTAAACTACAGGCAATCTGATTTCACAGCAAATGAAAAGGTTTGATGACAAAGGCCAGATAAAGATCAATCTAATTTGTTTAACTGAAATTTCTGAGACAGTGGGAGACTTAAAGATAAAATCTGATTTTCTCAGAAGGCAGTAAAGACACTAAATGATAGAAACAGTATTAAAGGCAGAGGAAAAGATAATAAAAATTGCTTGTCTTCTCTCCTATTTCTGAATTGCAACTTGCAAAGGTCATTATAGAGAAGTTTCTTGATTCTCAGAGTGCAATGGAATATTCACAGAGGATGAATTTATCATAGTTAAGGAAAGAGATGAAAGAATAATTGTTTTTAATGACAAAAGGATCAGATATAGAGATATTGTGCTGCTTATAGGTGGATTCTTTGACAGACTTGTTTCAATATCAGTGAAGGAGAATGATGAAAAACATATGGCCAAGTTTTTGAACATGTCAGGATAGTTTTGATGGCATTATTTTGTGATTTTCTAACATAAGTTGTTCAAGAGGAAGAAAGGGACAAAGTGCAAAATCAGATTTCATTCTCCATATTTGTCCATCCACTGCTTGAAGGTCTTTTCTTTCTTGTTTTTTATGTGATTAGGATTAGCTCAAGACATCTGTAGCTTGTTGCATCCTTGTGGATTCCAATATGTCTTGAGCCTATAAATAAACCAATTTGATAATTTGTAAGGGTTCCTTTCCTTTTTTTTGTTAGGTTTTTTTTTTCCCTATAGATGTTCAGAGCAGGTCCCTATTGGTTTGATGAATTTCTATTGCAAGATAGACTTCTATGTATTTTGTAAATTCTTGAAAGCTTAAGATCTGGATATGTTTGAAGCATAATTTATTAATTAAATATAGTGTAGTTTCCCTCTTCTATATTGTCTTGTCTCTTTTATATATTTTTTTTCTCTAGTATGGTTTGTTTGTAAGGCATCCAAAACATACCTGCTACAAGGTAGTGTGTCTAATTGTTTATGAGTTCCTTTAAAGGAGAGGACTAAGTTTCATAGATAATTTCAGAGAGAAAACCATTATTGTAATTATTTGATGCAGTGATATGGATATGAGATGATAGTTTGTAAGGCATTCTATCTCAACTGCATGTAGTTTGTAAGGCACTCTACAGTATCTTCATTAGTTTATCTCTGTTGATTCATGTTTTCATTTACTCTTTTCCCAAGGAGTACACACTAGCCTAGGGTTTGATTTGTATTCTTTTCTTCATCCAATATCAAAAAAATTATTCAATCATATTCTGTTAGTTAGAACAAATGAGCTGAACTCATAAGGATTTGTATCAGCAGGATACCATCCATTTTGTTGATTCCTTAAAGAGTGAATCAAAAGGTTAGCCTTCCTTGAGTTCAAGCTCAGAAAAATAAGAAGGATGAACATCCTTATGCCACTATTATTTTTTATTACAGTCATAGTTTTCATTGTCAAGCTCTGTTTCATATTGTTTTCAGTCATTTGAAGAGTGGTATTTTATTGATTTGATCAGAAACATAATAAAATAGCAGTGAAGACCTTATCCACTATTTGAAGTTTACTTGAAATATAGTAAATTATTTAGGTAATACCCACGTGATTCCTGTGGAGCTCAAAGAAGGAGGATATTATCTAATCCTCATTAATTAGACTTTGTCTTGCTTGAATCAGGAATTGGGAGTTATAGAGTTGAATAAGTTTTTAATCAAGTTTGATTCAATAAGAAAAAGATCTAATAGAAGTTACTCACCATATTTATTACCCTAGTAGTGAGTTGTGAGATTTTAGAATTTTATTACCTTAAATTGAGCTCCCACTCCTTTAAGGCCTGTTGAAGTGCATAATTTTCTCATCATCTTTGCATGAGATTACCTCTTACATAAGGAGGGACACAAAGCATGAGGGTCATGAATACCAATTTTAGAATTTATTGTGAGTATGTGAGTCTATAAATGATATATTGAATCCAAATTCTTTAGGTAGCTTGCTTGGAGTGTTTTCATGTATAAAACTTGTTAAAATCATTCGACAACATACACTAAATGTTATAGAAATCTTAGGCGAAAAAAGTGGTTGAATTTGTTTGTTGTGTTTTATGGTATCAAAACATTAGAAGAATTCATCCATTTACAAACAAAACATCAAATGAGCACAAAAATATGAAACTTGATCCAAGAACCCATTTCAAAGTTATATCCATCTTAGTTGTCATGATCCCAAAATTATGATAACATGTACCCTTGTTAAACATTTTGGTCATTTGTTTCATCAAA
Source organism: Thuja plicata (assembly GCA_018584345.1). Lineage (NCBI taxonomy): Eukaryota > Viridiplantae > Streptophyta > Pinopsida > Cupressales > Cupressaceae > Thuja > Thuja plicata. The sequence goes on from MU224614.1 coordinate 85,965, forward strand.
CCAAGTCATTGTGATAGTATTGTCAAACACCATTAATCTTTGGTTTTGAAGGTTCATCATCAAGGATTCTAGAACCTTCACCTAGAACCCAAAAAATCAAAGTTAATTTTGAACCTTCATCATATAAATATATATTTTTGTATTAGGTTCCATCATCTTAAACATACTTTATACTAAACATCCGAAATTGAAACACGTAATCATCACTTGATAGAAAAACTATTTTCAGAATTCAAGACAACATCCAACATCCAACATCTCTAAGGGGATATTTCTCACATTGGTTTTGATCAAGTTTCATGTCAATACGTTCTTGATCCTATCAATTTAAACTAGAACAAATGGATCCAAAAGAGACAAAAATCCAACAACCAGAGAAAACACAACAACAACCCACAATGGAAGAAAATAGTTGGGCTAAAGCTAACGATGGAAATAACAACCATGCCAAAGAAGTAACCAAAGAACATATAAGAGAATCCAAACATGATTCCAAGTTTCAAAAATTCATGTAAAAAGTCCTAGAGGATGATAAGGAAAGGTATTTCATGATCCTAGCATAATTAGGAGTCAAATTACCCCATGACTATGATGTTTCAAAGTGAAAACAAGATGAAGATGAAGTTAACTCCCTAGATGCCTTGAACAAACAAATCAAGGTTTTACAACAAAAAATCATGATATAAAAATGGGTACATCAACAAAAAGGTACACCTTGGAGGATATTTACACTTTTCCTTTTGACCCATTCAACATAGATATGCCAAAATATGATAAATATATGGATACCACAAATCTGCAAGACCACATTATGGAAATTTCTACCTTGAGTATGGAATTTATACATGAGAAAAATTACCTAATGAGGTTATTCCCAAGGAGTTTAGGAGGAAAATCCATGGAGTGGTTCTCAAAATTACCACCCGACATAAAAACCTATGAATAATAAGTCTCAAATTTTTTCACTCAATACTCCTTCAATATAGAACAATAGGTTACTATGTTGGATTTTTGTAATACCAAACAACTAAATGGTGAGTCATTTTTGACATTCTTACAAATACGAAGATGCATCTTTGCAAAATATCCTAGGAGTGTACCCAAAAAAGAAAAGATGGGTGTTTTCATCAATAACTTGACTAATGAGATGAATTATTATCTTCAATTACAATGTTCTCCTATGTTTGACAAAATGATAGAAAATGGTATTACAATTGAAGATTCCTTAGTGAGAAAAGGTGAATTGAAATTATACAAACACACCAATGGTTTCTCAAACAATTGCAACAACAACAACAACAACAATTACAATTAAAACAACACCAATTCTTCAAACAACAACAATAACAATGAAAAAATGAAGTTTTGGTTGAAGAATAATAAACATGTGGTGAATGATTGAGTGGTAGATGTGAAAAATGTCAAACCTAAACCATTATACTTATCAAAAAACCAAGCCAATAGTTTCAATCAATCAAAAAATTCATCCAATAAAGATCAAGACAACAAAAGACCTAGGGTTCCACAATATCAACCTAAAGGATATTTACACCCTTAGCTGAAACTCTTGAATCCTCTTTAAGGACACTTTTAGCCAAAAAATTAATTACAATACCCGAATCAAGAGGATATGAACCCCAAGTGAAACCTTCTTGGTGGAATGATTCACACCATTGTGAATACCATAAAAAAATGTCACAAAACCAATGATTGTATGAGACTAAAACATGTGGTCCAAGATTTAATTAATAACAACATCATTACCATTGAAGGACCTACAAATAACGATGACCACATGACATTTAAAACTCCACTCCTTAATCATGAAAAAGGAAAATCATCAAAACATCACAATCAAATAAGAAGGGAGATAAAGTGAATTTTTCTCATAGTTATGATAAAACCATAAAAACCATATCAGTATTTGAAAACACCATAAATGTCATCATTATCAAGGATAAGAAAGAGAAATAAATCACACATTTCATCACAAGGAGTCAAGAAAAATTGACATTACAAGGAACAAATAATAAAACATCAAATGATACATCTTCTAAATCTCGACAATACAATTTGGTGGATCAAATAGAAAGGACACCATATCAAAAATCCATCGTAGAGATTTTAAAGATCTCACTATCCTATAAAGATATCTTGGAAAGGGTTATTTTTGGCACGACCGTACCTAAAAACTTGGATGTTTATAAATTCAAAACTATGGTAGGACATCTAATCGCACCTCATTTCTTAACTTTTTTAGAAGAAGATGATATGTCATTAAATCATCCTCATAATCTCCTATTACATATAGAATTACTCATACAAAAGAATAGAGTCAAATGTGTCTTGATAGATGGGGGAGTTGTCCTAAATATTTGTACCTTGAATTTGGTCCATGGCTTAGGCTATTCAGAGAATGCAATTGATCCAAAGAGACAGATCAGTATCAAGGCATATGATGATGAATAAAGATCTTCTAAAGGTCTTTTTGTATTACCAAATAGAATAGGACCAATCCAAAAAGAAATAGTATGTCAAGTCCCAGACTTGAATTTTTCCTATAACATATTATTGGGAAGACCATGGATCCATGAAATGCAAGAGGTCCCATCAACATATCATCGATGCTTGAAATTCCCATATTGTGGTCAAGAAATATTTATTAGTGGTGATCGTAATCCATTTCAATATTGCAACAACATAACTTCCCTATCACATATTCATTAATACCACATAATAAAGAAGCTTCTACATTAGATAAATCAAAGGTGGAAACAAGAGAAGAACTATCTAGCTTAGATGTATCACAAAATAAAAAATAAAAAAGATGTAGGTCTTCTACATCACCTAAAGGGAAAGAGAAAGAACTTAGTTCTTCCACCTCATGCAAAGAAAAGGAGAAAGAGTCAAGTTCTTATATATCAAAAAAAGGGAAAGAGAAAGAGGATATCATATCTCATGGCTTAAACATGGATACCCTAATGAAGGAATTTGAGATTAAAATACAACTCAAGGACAAGGGATTAGGAAAATATTCTCTTTCAGTGGAAAAATGACCTATTTCCCCTAGATCTAATGGAAGGCCATGTATATCACAAACATCAATAGAACAAAAATATCCTAAAATATATAATGGTAACTTTGTGAGACCTAGAACACAATTTGGAGATAGTGACAACAATAAAATATTGTAGTGGTTGTATAAATATGAAGCAGAATCTAATAAAAGAGTTCAACACATAGATATTCTCACACATCACTATGGGAAAGAATTTCAAATGCAGAAAATGGGTTATGAAGGATCGGGTCCCATAGGAAAAAGAAAATAATAAATCATAGAACCTATACAACCCACTTCCCAAACTCACAAAGAAAGGACAGGAGTGAGATATTTTGAAGAAGGGTATACTAAAAAATATTTACCCCATATTCATGAATATATTCTCATTTTACAATCATATAGTGATGAAGACTCCCCAAAATGGGATTGGGATTCATTATCAAATGGATCTTGTCAGGATAAGGATATTTATATAGTTCACTCTTATATGCCTGCATCTATTGAGGGACAAAGCTCAAATCATAGAATGGTGGAAAATCAAATACAATCTTATATACCCACATTATTAGAGGGTCAAAGTTCAGGGTATATACTAAAAGAAAATGGATCACAATACGTTGAGGAATACTTTAGTGAGGACAAAAAAGATTCAATCTATATGGATCATCTTGAGGAAGTTAATGTCATAGACCTTGACGATACAATGTATGACCTTGACCATAATATTGTAAGGACCATTCCCCAATAGACCTAAACCAAGCCAATAATCCCTTACCATTAATACATATTGAACTTATTGACTTGGAACAAACTCAATTTGTTGAGATGGAAAACTTTTCTAATGACTATTATTTAGACCTATACCTTAACAGGGTTGAACCAACTTCCACTAGGGAATACTACCACAATTCTTTGACTCAGGACGGTGCCAAGTCTCTCAGTCGCAAAAATAAATAAATAAATCAAAGACTTAGTGGTGAAAACCACCATGTGGCAGTACTAGGTCTAGAAAAAGATTTTTTTTAAAAAAAATGTATCCAAAGGTTAAATCCTCCCCGAGGCACTTGAGGATGAGAGACTTGACACACTTCTTGAGAACTATCAGGAGAGGTCATCTATTCTTATTGAACCAATAGAGAAGGTCAACATTGGCACCGAATTGACACCAAAGAACACACACCTAGACAAATCCTTATCAGAGGAATAAATACAACAGTTCATAGACCTTTTCAAAGAAAAATAGATCAAATTATCCTAGTCTTATGTTGATATGCCTAGATTAGATCTAAATCTAATTATGCATCATCTCAACATTTCTCCACGATCTAAAACAGTCAAACAAAAATTGAGGAAAATGCATCCCCATGTAGCATTATTGGTTAAAGAAGAATTGAAAAAACTATTATATGTCGGTTTCATCTGCTCTATAGTTTATGTAGAGTGCATCTCCAACATTGTGCTTGTATCAAAACAAGATAAAAGCATCAGAGTGTGTACTGATTTCAGAGATATTAATAAGGCTTTCCCTACAGATGATTTTCCATTATCAAACATAGATATAATAGTGGACTTAACGGTAGGACATTCTATGTTTTCTCTAATGGATGGATTTTTTGGTTACAACCAAACTAAAATTGCACCTAAGGACCAGGGCAAAACAAATGTTACATGTACATGGGGAACATTTTGTTTGAATGTTATGCCTTTTGGTTTGAAAAATGCTAGAGCTACTTATCAAAGGGAAATGAATACAATATTTCATGATATGATGAACACCTACATGGAGGACTATGTGGATGATATATTAGAAAAATCACATACCAAGAAATCACATCTTTAAATCTTGGGAAAAATATTTACACGTCTAGAAAAATTCATGGTTAGATTGAATCCCAAGAAATCAGCATTTTGCGTTACATTAGGAAAGCTCGTAGGTTATATTATTTCAGCTAAAGGAATTGAAGTAGATCCAGCTAAAGTAAAAGCTATTATGGAAATAGGAGCTCCTAGGAATATTAGTCAATTAAGATCACTACAGGAAAGAGTGAAATGCATAAGGAGATTCATAACTCAATTGGCTAAAAAATGTCATTCTTTTACACAAATGCTTCACAAAGACACTTCTTTCAATACCATCAACATGTATTATCAATGTTAAACAAAATAAATGCATTAAATAAAAACCTACTCCATTGTCTTCCTATTCTTCATGATCTTTGTGTGAAAAAAATATTTTCTCTTAGAAGAACTATTAGACAAAAGAGGCTATGAAGAAATGGAAATTTCAAAAGATCAATGCCAATGATTATAATAACCACAAAATTATCTCACAATTATTGAAAAACATAAATAAGAAATGTATGATGCTAGAGATAGATTCTAATTGCAAGAGCACACTTAAAGGCAATGAAAAAATATTTTATAAGTGCCCTCATATAGGAGAGCATGTGGTAGGAAGAATGTGGGATTATAGGAGTTAGTTAGAAGTAGTTATAGATTATTTATCCCACATTTGGTAAGTTGTGGATGTAATAATTTCTCTGGTACCATGCAATAATTACTTTGATACCATGTAATAAAATCTTTGATACCATGTAAGAATTTTCATATAGAAATGAACCATCCAATATCTAGAGGTTAATGGATAGAGAGAGAGAGAGAGAGTATTGAAATGCAATAGATAAAAACATAAGAGATGAGTAACATAAATACATATATATACAATGTAGATGTGCCTACTTATATAGGCAAGGCAATAAGAGACCATGATAAGGAAAGATAAGTTATTGCCCAAACAAAGTGGAATCACATGTCGAGTAAAGGTGGATCATCATCCATTGTGTAATGAAGTATGTGAAACATGTGGAGGATAATTTAATGTGATAAGAGAAGTAAAGGTGGAGACAAAACATAAAGTGGAAATGCGATAACATATTAACAACTATCACCACCTAAAGTGGAATTTCTCCTACACCATGTGCAAATATAGGTGTAAACTCCTAAGTGCCTCGTATGCAAACTACTATGCAATGCACTATCTTAAGTTAGCTTAAGTAAAGTATAATCAAGAATATTTAATTCCACCAATAGTGGAAATAGGTGGGGTGAAGGAGTTATAAATAAGAGATGGTTATGAGGTGGTAGAGGTTAGAGATAGGATAGGCATAGGGATTCATTAAATAAACATATTAATATATAAATTAGTTTAATGAATCATATGCATAATTTAAATGAATAACTAGATGAAAATATCAATGAATTATTTAAATAGATCAAAATATCTTTTTAATCAATAGAATAAATATTAATCATAATAAGGACATTTTTATTTATCTACACTTTTCCCCTCTTTGATACAATACAACATGTCACGTTATTTCAAAGAAACGTTGATTAACAAATTTATATGCCCAAGGGATGTCCTGGTAAGGATGATAAATTATATGATATACCCACTTGATAGATTGATTGAACAAAGTGTGATGAGGTTTATCTCTTGATAAATTATAAGGAAAAGGTCTGATGATTTCTATTGCACAAGTGATTAAGCTTAGATGTACATTTGACGAAAATGTACAATGGATATGTGTAACTGAATAATTGATGGAGGTGATCAGTATAGCCATATTGAATGACTTGATTAATCTTATTCATATTGATGCAATCAAAAGACAAGTTGATCCAATGATTGATTAATTGATCAGGGAGCAATGGGATTGCATGCTAATAAGCACGTTGATTGATTTGAAATTGGAATGAAGAGGCGTGTATTAGTTGGATAAAGTAATTTATTAATCTCTAGTATGAGGAAGAAGAATAAGAATGATGAAAGAAATAGATAGTGACAAAGGGATGAATGAAATGAATTGATAAGTGAAATGGATAAAAGAGAAGAAAAATGAAGATGAGAGAAAAGATATGAAATGAAAAAATGGATGAAAGAAGTGAAATGAAGAAAATTGAACTGAAAGAAAGAAGATGAATGAGAAAAATGAAATCAAGGAAATGATATGAAAGGAATGAGATGATGAGAATGAAATGATGAGAAGTAAGTGATGGAAATTCTTGTGCTTTTAAGTACCAATATCATCACTGAGCTTATTATGGCAATGGGATGAACTCATCTAGAGATGAAAAGATCCAAATGAATAAACATACCCATTGTGTGGATGAAAATATATTAGACAATTAAGGAATGCCCCAATTCACACGATACCCATACATCCTCGATTATCTTAGACAATTATGTCCTAAGATGAGTCGTTATATTACTAAGGAACAATCCATAAGAAGAAAACAAGTGAACATGCCCCATCCTCACCTTTCTAGTCAAAGACATCCTAGAGATAAAATTTATAGTCAAAGACATCTTGGAAAAGATAAAGACATATCACCAAAGAGAAAATTAGAAACAATCAAAAGATTCAAAGCAAACAAACAATCATTATGTTTCATGATAAAATGATCTTTTGCATAAGTGATATTTTTGGTTTGATGTATTGATAGGATTTTTTTATGTTTTCTCAATCTTAGTCTCATGTTATCATGATTTTTTTAAGTCCAAAGTTGTATGCTTGTCTAAATTTTAATGTGTTTACAAACTGAATATTTTATTGTGGAGCAAGGTGAAGTGACACAGTTGATGGTGTAAGTGAAACTTTATTATGGTTTGTGAGTGAAAAGACTAACAAAAAATAGTTCCTCCGACCGTGAGATGCCAAATATCCCAACCCACTACTAAATTCAAGGAGATGAGAAAGATGAAATAAACAACAAGCCATGGTGGGGATGGAAAGGTTATTATGAAGCGAAAGGAAAATGGAAGTGGGGTGCAAAATCAAGCAGAATCTTGAAGGAAGGAGGAGTGAATTCATTACACACGGTGCTAGTTGCCCTATTTTCACCATTGTACTTATCCAAGGTATCACCAAAGTCTTTTTCACTAGAGGAAGGAATTTTTATTGCTTTTGATTTTTTTCACTTTTTCATTTTTTTCTTTCCTTTTTTTTTTGTCATCAATTTTTGTAGGACTATTTATAAATTTTTTAAGAATTTTTAAAAGAAAATTCCCTGAAATGATCAAGTATAAAATGTGCAAAGGTGAATTATATTAATGGGGTCTACAATTTATTCACCTTTAGGAGTAGCCAACTAGTATGCACCTGATCCTTATGCAACGGTAATGATAAATGGACCTAGCCGGTTGGGTTCAAACTTGCCCCTTTTCATTGTCTTGCTAGTTCTCCATATTTTCCTTATGGACAAAATCCCCAAATTTATATTTTCTTGATTTGAATCTATGATTGTAAATTTTTCAAATTCACTACTGGTATGCTTTGAGGTGATTAAAGACATTTTATCTATGTTCATCAAGTAGCTCTAATTCATGCATGAGGGAGACCTTGTAGTTTTCATCATTGATCACATTACACGAAGAGACTCATAAAGAAGGTAGCTTGACCTTGATCGAAAAGATAGCTTCAGAACCATAAACTAAGTGTTGGTGTGATTAAATATTCACTCATTACACTTTACTTAAGTTTATGTAGGATAATGCATTGCATAGTAGTTTTCATTGAGGCACCTAGGAGTTTGCATTTTATTTTAGCACATGATGTAGGAGAAAATACACTATAAGTGGAATTAGTTGTTATCTCATTCCACTTTATGTGTGAGACCCACCTTTAGTGCTCTTATCACATTATCATCCTCTCATTGTTGCACATGTTTGCACACACTTCATTGTACAATGGAGAATGATCCACCTTTGGTGGACATGTGATTACACCTTGTCTAGTTGATAGGTTATCATTTGCATATCTCCTAGTTATCATGCATTGCCTATGTATTCAAGCACATATAATTTGTACTTAATTTTTCATTTTATTTCATTAATTGATCATTATTGAATCAATTAATTGATCATATCATATTTCTCTCTCTTGTGCTATCAACTGAGCTTCTAGATCTTGGCATTTTAATTCTTTGTCTTAGGCAAATTCTTACATGGTATTAGAGCCATAGAAAATTTCATTGCATAACCATTGGAGAAATTTTTGCATCAACTTCTGGATGGCCATGATTCATATCTGGGATATTAGTAGCTATTGGGAGTATCTAGAGCAAGATCTATCCTCGCCATTGTGTTTGTGTGGTCATTCTAGTAAATTTCAACAATATATTTTCCTACCTTAGGCAAAAGCCAAATTTGAGGAAAAAAATGTTTTTGTAGAAGAGACCCCTAAGGTCTGACCTACAACTTGGTAATGTTTTTTTTTTTACAAAATTCACTTTCAGATCTGAATTTATTTCAAAGTTTTTTTTTATGAAATTCACTTTCAGATCTGAAGTTATTTCAATTTGGTCATTATCAAGTCAGTCTAGTCAGTCTTGAGTCTAGGTCTAAGTCTTTTATAGGTAGGAAATCTTTGCCAGGTTTCTCTTCCATTGCCTTTTTGTTCTAAGCCGGGTGGGATGTTTTCAAGGTCTCATTAA
>MU224614.1:100434-113800 GCA_018584345.1 Thuja plicata
TTGAAAATCCTAATGCTCACTCTAAAGATGTTGATGTCCTTGGTTGTCATATACATACCGATGAACTTATTGATTATCCTTTTGCATCTTCCACGTCCATCCTTGGACCTCCTCCACCAATACTAAGGGCTTCACGCATTCCTTCCATCTTGGGTCCTTATGTCCCTTCACTTTCCCCTCCTAACCCTCTTAATTCGTCATCCATCTTGGGTCCTTACGTCCCTCCATCTCCTATCTTTCCTCAAGATCAATATAGATGCATACCCTTGAATCCTTTTCATCCATCCACCCATCTAAACCAGTCATATTCTTCTTCTTCCTCCATAAGTCCCAAGTCTTTTGGAAGAAACTTGAATGTTCAATACAAGAAAAAGAAGCAATTAAGAATCCATCTAAAAAAGAAGATCACCATGTCTCCTCTAATCGACATGGGGGAATAAAGTCAAAAGAGATATCTAAGAAGAAAACTACAAGAAAAGTATGGGTTCCAAAATCCATCATAGAAGATATTCTCTCTAAATCATCAAAAAGAAATGAAAAGCCTACAACTACGTGGATTCCAAAGTCTCTCTTGAAAGAGTCTCATGTTGAGAAATAAGTGAAGTTGACATTCAAGATTCCAAAGGCTTCCACTTCATCTTCTTCCAGAAACATCCTTTCATTCCATGTGCCTATACTGCAACCTCTGTTATCCATTCACCATATTCCTTCATGTATTCCTTCATTCACATTTCCTCCATCCTCTCACCACCCTTCAATGTGTGTATTGATGTTGATCTTTCCTTCCTTTCCATCTACCCTTTCACAATCATTTCATTCACTATCTTTCTATCTTCTATCCTTTTTCCTCATTTGTCTATTCCTCCTATCTTCCAACCTCACTCGCTTTGCATAAAACCTTATCCTCCATTTTCTCTTTCATCTTCCTTTCCCTATCAGCATATTTGAGCATATCATTTTGAATCCTTGGCATATCATGGTTTATCCTTTCAAAGAGCATTGTCTAGAAAGCTTGCCTTCTGCCAAAAAAATAAAAAAAATAAAAAAATAAAAAATAAAAAAATTAAAGAGAAATAATTTCATCCTATGGTGAAAACCACTCCCTTGTGGTGCCTTGGATAAGTACCATGATGAAAACCTGGCAATCAGGCGTCATGCGAAGTTCTTCTACATCTTTCATCCATTCCATATTCTCTCTTTGATCTTAACAATGTTGATCTATACACGAATATTTGGGCTATCTTTTGAGCTATCTTATGATGATCTTGCTTTCATTCCTTTCATGTTTAGCCTTCATATCTATCTTCCTCCATTCATTTTCTCCTATCGCTATCATTTTCCCCTTTGGTCTTGATCTAAAAAAAAGACTAAAACATGGTGCTATGAAGCCTCTTGACATGTCTACTCCTTTGGACTACATTCTTTCCTACTCTTGCATTACACTTTTGTGACTTATCCTATGTTGGCCTTTCATTACTTGTCCAAATGTACTTTACATGATGTTTCTTTTTCCCTAGCTTGGGTACTCTTGAGGAGTTTTCCTTTGAGGATTTCTTCTATTCATTCTCCTTCATTCTCCTGTCTTCCATCTCTTCCACTAGCTTGCTAATCCCTCCTATCCTCCACCTTGCTAAACATTGGGACTGCGCGATGTGATCTTGTTTGGGAATTTGATGCCCATTCTGTCTGGGGGCATCATTTGTACATAATTATTGATCTTGAAAAAATCAAAAAAATGATATATTGTCAAAAATTCTAAAAATTGGAAAGTGTCCTGAAAAAATGATCATCTTAGTGAAAACCTAGCAATAGGCGCTTTGATGTATCTTCAAAAAAATATATATTCCAAAAATATAAAAAATCAAAAAATTCAAAAATTTAAAAAAATAGAAAAAGTGCCTTGGTGAAAACCTGGAAACAAGCGCCTTGGTAGCAAAAATTCAAAAAAATATGAAAAGTCCTAAAAAAAAAAGAAGAAAAAAATGATAAAATGAAAAAATTGTAATAAAATCCAAGTGGTGAAAACCTCGAAATGGGCGCTACTTGAGGCCTTTGCACCCCTATTTCTTAGTGCATGACCTCAACACTTAGCCTTTCTCCATCATGCCTTGTCCTTGTTGCCTTAGTCTGGAACTGTTCTTTGTCTTTGTCTAGGGGGCATAACTATGTTTGCTTCGGTCTCTTGGATGCGTTTGTCTTTAGGACACCTCACAAACTGTGTTTTTCAACACCACCTCAACTATATTTTTCAATAAAACCCTTGACATCAAGTATTTTTCAACACTTGTCAGTTTGGTCTTACCCCATTTTGTCATGTGATCCTTATCCTCGGAACTCAATATCAGTTAACACACTTAAATTTTTAAACGCAACACTTAATGTTTGAGCTATGTCATGATCTTTTCTTTGTGTGCTAACTGTTATTGAATTTCATTGAGTGTCCATGTCTAATAAGTCTCTCTGTGATGCATAGCTAGAGGACTTGGGGCATGGGGCATGTTTTTTTTTGCTTCATGCTTTATGCTTAATTATTTTTGCACAACCGTTCTACTGGTCATCTTGGCCTCTATGCCTTGATGCAAGCGTGGTTTTGCTAAATTAAATTGGGTAAGCTAACATCATAGTCATCTTGACCTTTATGTCTTTGATGCTTATGTTATAATCTTTCCACATTCTAATTTGATATAAATCACATTCATATCTTCATAGTTGCACTTGTGACTAGTGATGATTGTGTCATTTTTTGATGTCCGTTAATAATGGCCCAATGATGAAAATAATTTTCTTTACATTCTCTTATGAATGATGAACACAAGATTCTATGTTTGTTGTTCTATTGCAAGTACACCTTTGCATTTTCATGTAGCTTACATTGTTAGACTTCATGTTAATTTGAATTTTTAGGCTGCATTATGAGTTTGATAGGGTTTCCTTCATCTTTCTTGTGGACTTTTAATCAACTGTGATCATATTCTGATCTTCATTTCCTTATCCTCTTTCATGATCTCAATCAAAATTTTCTATCTTAAACAGTTGATTGATTTTGGGGCATTCTCTTTCTTGAGGCAAATTCTCTTTCTACTCTCCATTTCTTTCCACCTCTTCCAAACTTCTATCTTCCATTCTTCTTCTTCTTCTTCTTCTTCTTCTTCTTCCTCTTCTTCTTCTAATTCAACCTTGGGGCATAATCTTTCGTGCTTGATGATCTACCTTGGTTTTGTGATCTTTATATCTTTCATCTTACATCAAGAACCTTATTTTCAGTTTGATTTGATCAAATTTATCAATTTGTTGTTTCTCCTCTATCTCATTTCGATTTTGATCACGAGGGGGAAGTACCTATCAAACTTCAATCTTCGATTCAGCTTTATCAATTATATCAGTCTTGCTTGAGATTCTTATCTCTGACATGTTAATTACTTATTTCGGTGTTGACTTTGTCTTTTTCAATTGTGCTTATTTTTGTTCTGATGTGTTCCCAAATCGACCACACGTTTGGGTTGTTTTGTGATCCCAAGTCGACCTCACATTTCAACTACATTCTTTGACTACATGTGTTCCCAATTTGACCACACATTTGTCAAAGAGGGGCAAATGTATGCACCCTAAAATGGTCGCCTAGACTTTGGGCCCCATTTAACATTTTATCAATTTATCAAATTTCTAAATCAATGCTTTGGAACATTTTCAATTCAAATCAATTTCCTTGATCAAATTGTAATTAATTCAATTATTTCAATATTTCTTAAGGTTTGATCATTCTTATTTAATTAAAAGATTTAATCTCCCTTTTAATTAAATAAAATTCCTCTTATTTAATTAAAAGATTTAATCTCCCTTTTAATTAAGTAAAATTCCTCTTATTTAATTAAATTCAATTTCCCCTATTTAATTAAATAAAATTCCTCTAATTTATTTAATTGAAAGAAAACCCCTCTTTTAATTAAATAAATAAAAGTCCCCACTTAAAGCACTTTATTTGTTGAAAAAGGCAGTAAATTAAATTAAATTAAATAAAAATCCCTTTTTCATCACATCTTCCTAAGTGGTGGGATTTTTGCCTCTTAATCTCAACCATTGATCAATTCTTTTTGCCTCTTAATCTCAACCGTTCACTTTCCTATATAAGGAAATATCTCCTTCTCATTTGATAATTATCAATCATCAATCATACATATTTTTCATAGTATTGTTATGTTGCAGGTTTGGAGAGCAATTTTGGAGGAGGATTTGAGCACTTTGGCTTGGATATTGCAACTTCTCTCTTCTTGTCTTCTTCTTTTTGCATCCATAGCTATTCATGTAGATTAGATTCATGTTTATTTTCATAGATTAAACTTGCATTTGTATTTCCTTTCATAGATTAATCATGCATTGTTATCATTTAGATTAATTTCCTTTCATGCATTGCAATCATATAGAGTAGATCTCATTTTCATGCATTTGAATCCCTCATTTCATGGTGTACTTGCATGGGAACTAACTAGCTCAATTTGAGGGCCTCCATTTCAAACCTTTGCACTCCATGACTAGAGAGCTATGAGTCGATATTTGAGGCCTCATTCTTGAGAAACCTTGGATGGAATGATTCATAGAAGTGTGTCAACATTTTAGCACACAATTTTCTCTTCCACATTGCGACTGCAGAGCTCGGTGCGCTCAACCGTTGCTTCAACATGGGTCTCCATACTGCTATGTGAGTTGTTCACATTCTAGGTCATCAGGAAACCAAGCAACGATCCATACTACCCAGTCACAGTCTAGTCAACATGTTAGACAATTTAGGTGACATCATCATTCTATCTATTAAATTTGTTGATCATTTGACTGTCATTTTTTAGGGGTTATTGGATATTTTTTACGGGATTCAAACCGTCAAATTTGAACCCTTATATTTCTGACATCAGTACACTTTGAAAATTTCCACTCCTCTCACCATTGGCAGTTTTGGTTTTGGAGGCAAACTTCAAACCCCCATAACTCAGTCATTTTAAGGCTTTTTTTTTATGCAATTATTTTTTTTGTGGGGTATAATTTTGCGCTCTTCGCTACAGTGCAAGTGTTTTTTAATTTTTATGAATAAATTTTCTAGAATTTGTAGTTTTTGATGATTGTACCTGTCTAATCTTAATTTCTGCAACTTCAAAGGCTTCATACGGATACAGTTGTAGGTGCCCTTTCTTTTTAAGTGCCTAATTTTTTGTCTACTTTTTATATTGTTGGTTCCACTGAGAGAGTGGTGAATGAAACCAAATCAAACTTAGACACTTAGAACTCGAGTCACTAATTCACTCAGTAGCACTGAATACAGTAATAACTAATTCACCAAATAACTTAAACAAGCATACATCTCACAATATGAAAATCAATCATTCAAACTCAGTAATCACATATTTGACTCGGTTGACACCAGATTTGATTCAATTGACACTGAGCACAATAGTTACAAATCACTTTATCGAGCAACCTCCAACAAACTACAGAACTAGAACAAACATATTTTTGGTTGATCAGGATTGCCAAAGAAACCAAGATGCTCCTGCATCAGACTCCTGGGGTTAAAATAAATGATTCTCTAAATCATGTGTCAGGTAAAACTTGAATGGAATCCAATTTAGATTGAGGAATCCAAGATGAGTCCTCCAATGGTCTGTTCTTCCATTTTATTAGATATTCCATGTATTCCTTTCCTCGTGTACTTCTTCCAACTCTCTGTTTCAAAATTTTCTCAACTTCCTCTATCTATTTCTTAGGATAATCACTCAATACTATCACTTCTTCATCAGGTTCATGATACTCATACAAATATAAAATATTAAATATAGGTGATATATCCATGTCATCGGACAATTCAACTTCATAAGCATTTCCACTATCAAATCTTCTCAATATTTTGCAAGGACCAAATTTCTTCATCTTCAATTTACCATATGTTCCAATAGGAAATTTGCCTTTCTTCAAATGAACCATAACTGCATCAACAACTCCAAAAGTTTTATGTCTTCTTTATTTATCTGCACTATCCTTGTATTTCTGATTACTTTGCTCCAACTTATGTTTTATATCCTCATGCAATGTCTTCATGAACTCACCAAACTTTTCTGCTTCAGCACTTCTTTTCTATTCTCCAACAATGTCTCTCAAGTCTGATATACCTCTTGGTTGTGTTCCATGAACAGTCTCAAAATTTGTCTTTCCAGTACTTCTATTTACTGAACTATTATATGAAAACTCTACTTGTGCCAACATCAAATCTCAATTACTCAGTATGTCTCCAACTAAGCATCTTAACATGTTACCCAAACTTTGGTTCACAACCTCTATTTTTCCATCAATCTATGGATGAAATGTAGAACTATATTTCAACTCAGTGTCCAACTTCTTCCAAAGTGTTTTCCAAAAATAGCTGACAAACTTATTGTCTCGGTCAGAGATGATACTGCTTGATAATCCATGCAATCTTACAATCTCCTTAAAGAAAAGATCTTCTATATGTACTGCATCTAATGTTTTTCTACATGGTATGAAATGTGTCATCTTATAAGAACTAACCACAACAACAAATATGGAACCACTACCTCTTTCTATCCTCGGTAAGCCAAGAAAAAAATCCATGATAATATCACTCCAAGGTTTCTCAGGAATAGTAATTGGTGTATACAATCTAGTATTCTGACTTAATCCTTTTGTAACTTGAAAAACTCCACAAATTTTCACAAATTTCTAAACATCCTTATACAACTGAGGCCAAAAATACCTTTCCTTTAGCAAACTCAATGTTTTATCAATACCAAAATGTCCAGCCAAACCACTACTATGTTTTTTCCTTTATCAAATTAGTTCCCATTGATCCTCTCGGTATGCACAACTGAATACCTTTGAACAACATATCTTCTTGAATGAAATAGTCTTCATACTTACTTGGTTGATTTTGAATAGGTTCTCTGCACACTCTCCACTACTCAGAAAAATCAGGATCATTTTCATACAAATGCTTCATGTCATCGAAACCAAGAACCTCAATTATCATTTCAGTCAACAAAGATCTTCTCCTACTCAATGCATTAGCAACTCAGTTAGAAACTCCACTCTTATGCTTAGTCACAAATGTGAAACTCTACAAATAATCTACCCATAAATCATATATCTCTTATTCAACTTATTCTGACTACCCAAATACTATAAAGCCTTATGATCAGTAAACAACACAAATTCACTTGACATCAAATAATGTCTCCATTTCTTCAAAGCTTGAACAATAGAATATAATTCTTGATCATAGACAAAATATTTCCTTTTAGCATCATTCAACTTTTCACTAAAGAAAAGAATGGGTTTACCTTCTTGGGTCAACACATCTCCTATTGCACTTCCACTTACATCACATTCAACTTGAAATACCTTATTGAAATCAGGTAAGGCTAACACAGGCAATTCAACAACCTTCTACTTCAAAGTCTCAAAACGTTTATCAGCTATATGTGTCCATTTGAACTCTCTTTTGTCTCCTCTCATTATCTAAGTCATAGCATTACAAATAGAACTAAAATTTCTAATAAAAACTTGCGAATCCATGAAATTATCTTACCTCACTAACATTCTCAGGTGTAGGCCAATTAAGTATAACTTCAACCTTCTCAGGATCCATCTTCAAACCATCAGCTAAAATCACAAAACCTAAATACACAAGTTCTTCTTTCATGAAGGAACACTTTTTCACACTTATCAGCAACTTTTTCTCTTTCAACCTTTGTTATACTTGTCTTATATGCATCAAATTCTCTTCTCTAGTCTTATTGAATATCATAATATCATCCAAGTATACAATCACACATTTATTCAAGAATTTCTTCAAACCCTCATTCATTAATCTCATAAATGTACTCGGTGCATTAGTTAAACAAAAAGGCATAACTAACCACTCATACAAACCTTCCTTTGTCTCCAAAGCAGTCTTTCACTCATCACCTTCTCTAATTTTGATATGATGATATCCACTCTTCAAATCAATTTTGGTAAAATATTTTTCTCCACTCAAACAATTCATTATATCATCCATCCTCGGTATAGGAAACCTATGCTTAAATGTGATCTTATTGATTGCTCATGAATCAGTGCACATTCGTCATTCTCCATTCTTCTTAAGTGCCAATACAACTGGTACTACACATGGAATCAAACTTTCTCTTATCAAACCCTTGTTCAAAAACTCATGAACTTGTCAGTTTAGTTCTTCATTCTCAGTCGATGTCAACCGATGTAGTGCTTTGTTTGGTAAACTAGCTACAGGAATTAGATCTCTTTGTACTCAGTAAGAAATTTCTCAACTTCTGCAGGAAATTCATCTTCTGTATTCTTACTCAGTTTGTTAGAAATCAAAGCATAACAAATATTATTTCTTTTCAAATCCTTAACAAACTTCCTACCTTCTATCAAACAAACTTTCACAGATGTACATATCTCACCAATAGATTCTTCCACCAAAGGTAACAAGATTGGTTTCTTACCATCAACCCAAATAGTATATATATTCACTCTTCCATCATGTATAGCATGTCTATCATACTACCAAGGTCTACCCAACAAAATATGACAACAATCCATTGGCATAATATCACACAACACCTTATCATAATACTTTCCAATTTTCAGATTCACAAAACATTGTTCACTCACCATTAATGTATGTTCATCCTTAATCCATGAAATCTGATAGGTCTTTGGATGCTTCATCCTTTTCAATTGCAACTTTGTGACCATCTCCTCGGATGCCAGATTCTCTGAGCTTCCACTATCAACAATTACCTTCTAAAATCTATCTCCAACTCTACATCTGGTCTTGAACAAACTTTTCCTAACAGGAACTTGCTTATGTTTCTCACTCCATAGTATCCATTTAATCATTAGATTTCCTTCCTTCTCAAGTTCATTCAGTGACTCTTCTTGCACCAAAGCATTTCTTCTACTACCGAATTTCTTGCTTGCATGTGTACACTCAAAAGATATATGTCCTTCACCACAATTGTAACAAGTTCCTTGGAACCCTCTTCTGCTATAACCACCTCAGGAGTAGTTGCCTCTTCCTTGGAATGAACTTCCACCTTTCCATTCAGTATATCCTTTGTCTTGATATGTGTCTAAAATTGTCTTGTCTAGTTCAAATCTACTATTTTAACCATTATATCTATCTCTTCCTCTGGGGAATATACCACCTTTGCCTCTTTGCCTTTGTTCATACCTTTTGTTCAATTTCTCCTCAGCTTTTAGGGAAAATTGATATGCCTCTTCAATGCTCTCCATCTTGACCAGGTTGATCTCATCTTGTATAAAACTTCTTAATCCATCAGATATCTTGCTATTCTTTCCACTTCATCTTCAACATGTCCAGATCTGATGTCTAATCTATAGAATTCATCAGTGTAATATTTTACCGAGCTATCTTTCTGCTTCAAACTTTGCATTCTCCTTAATAGGTTAATCTGGTAATCACAAGCTGGAAACTTTCCTTTCAATTTGTTTATCATCTTATCCCATACCTTGATCTTATCTTTACCCTTCTTCTTCCAATCCAATTATAGATGCTCCCACCACAAGGATGCATGACCTTTCAACTTTGTACTTGCAATCTTTACCTTCTTCTCCTGTGATACATTCTCATACTCAAAGTATTTTTCCATCTCAGTTATCTAGTCTATCAATTCATCAGAATCCAACTTTCCACTATACTCAAGAGGATTAAACTGAGGTGTGGACTTCAAATTTTTCAATGCTTGCATGAATATCTCTTCTTTGTGATTCATCATAGGTGTAGGTATAGCTTCTCCTTGCACTTCTTCCAATTCATCATCACTAACATCTTCAAGATGTCTTGCTCTGTGCTAGGCTGTCTCAACAACTTATAATCTTGCAGCCATATGCCTTAACATATTAGCCAGACCTGGATCTTCATTTCCTCTCCCATGAACCATCTTGAAACCCTCTACAATTGTAGGTCAAATCACAATCTGCTACCCCACAAAAATATCATCCAACTCAAGTTATGGCTTACAAGAAGGAACCTAGATCTCACCTTGTCTTTGATACCACTTGATGTAGGGAGAGTTTGGGAAATAGAGGCCCAAGGCACTCCTAGCTATCCAAACCAACTTGTAGAACAACACGGAAGCAACAACACAACAAGGGAGAGAAGAAACAACATAACTTATATTAATTCATCAAACTCATTACATGTTAGGCTGTAAGGCCTTCTTGGTTTCAGCCATATACATTCAAATTTTTACAAAATAATCTTGATACATGCAAGGTCATAGACATGCGATTTGAATCTACTAATACTATATCTTCTCACTAAAAACTGTTGCCCTAATCTAAGAATAGAAAACCAAATATATACAAGAGTCCACCAAAGAGGTCAACACTCATATGCTAAAGATCCAACATAGGAAACAACAAAGACCCAGATTTAGGTCCACACACATCCCAATGAGAGATCCACATTAATTACGCTACATAAATTAAATGTAGAAGTTGGCCAGAACAAGATAAACCAATCGGTAAGAAGCTGACCGAGCAATAGGAACAACTTGGTGAGGACCAACCGAGCAACATCAACAACTTAGTAAGAAGGTAACTGAGCAACAAAAACAACTTGGTGAAAGAAACCACCAAGAAGCCAACATTCACCGAGACCCATCGATAAAGAAAGACAGAATAAGTAACTGAGAAGAGGAGTTACCGAGCATAGCAGTTACCGATTACTTTACCGAGCAGCCTCCAACAAACTACAGAACTAGAACAAAAATATTTTTGGTTGATCAGGATTGCCAAAGAACCCAAGATGCTCCTGCATCATAAAATTTGAATCCTTTGTAAGCCGCATAAGCTAGAAGTATTCAAACTCCTTCCAATCTAGCAAAAAGTGCAAAAGTATCACCATAATCTATGTCTTCTTCTTGTGCATAACCTTTCCAGACCAATCTAGCTTTATTTATGATAATTTCACCATTCTCATTCAGCTTTTTTCTGAAAATCCATTTAGTACCAATAACATTTTTATCCTTGGCCTAGGTACTAAATTCCATGTACTATTATTTTCTATCTGATCAAACTCTTATTTCATTACTTTCATCCAATCTCCATTATCTAGTGCATCTTTAACTTTCTTTGGCTCAAATGAAGATATCAAACATGTATTGTCTCTTACCTTTCTTCTAGTCACCACTCCAGCAACTTTATTTCAAATAATCTTTCTCGGGGAGAGGTGCCTCCTCACATATTTTTCTAAACCAGGCTTGGTAGGTCTCATTGCTTCATCCTCATCATTTGGTTGTAGAGAAATATGTTCGACTTCCTCCTTGGTAGGTGTTCTCGGTAAGGTGTTAGGAACATCAGGTTGTTCATATACAAACTTATCATAGTGTTCAGGCTCTGTTTTTCTTTCTTCATCATTCTTTTTTGCAAACTTATCAATTCTCGCATTTGCACTTTCCACCATTTTGTTATTAAATTTATTCGAACACTTATAGGATTTACTCCTTGTAGAATATCCTAAGAATATTCCTTCATCCCCTTTAGAATCAAACTTTCCTTCTCTAGAATCTGTCAATATATAACATCTGCTTCCAAAAACTTTGAGTTAACTCACATTAGGTTTGTGATCATACCAGATTTCATAAGGTGTTATGTTGGTACCTTTTTTCATTTGTACTCATTTCAATGTGTAAATAGATGTACTGACTAGTTCTCTCCAAAATTTTGTGAAATACGTTTCTCAATCATCAATGTCCTAGCACAATCAACAATAGATTTGCTTCTTCTCTCAACAATACCATTCTGTTGTGGTTTCCTTGGTGTTGACATCTGTCTCTTAATTCTATTTTCATTACAAAATAATGTAAACTCATCATATGTAAACTCACCTCCTCTATTAGATCCTAGACATTTTAGTTGTCTTCCATTTTCTTTCTCAACTCGGGCCTTAGGCCCTTATACCACTTAAACATTTGAAATGCATCATATTTTTCTTTAAAAATTATTACAAACATCATTCTAGAATAATCATCCACAAATAGAATAAAATATATGTCTCCATAGTAACTTTGAGTTCTCATGGGTTCACATAAATCAGTATGAACTAAATCCAAAATTCCTTGTGTAACATAAGTTTTTCTTGAAAAACTAGATTTAGTCATTTTACCCATTTGACATTCTCTGCACATACCATTCTCAGGTTTCTCTAATCTTGGTAATCCTCTTACTCTATTCTTTTTACTCACTTTGATCAAGTTGTCTAAATTAACATGACAAAGTCTCTTGTGCCATAGCCAAAAATCTTCAACTTTACCATACAGACAACTCTTCATAGAAATATCAAGATAAAATAAATTACCTTTAGATTTTCTCTAGTAGCAATCAGATTTTCCTTCTTATCAATAATTTTCACTCTTCCATGTTGAAGTTTCAGTCAGTGACCTGTGTTATTTAACTGTGCAATACTCAACAGATTATAGTTTAATCCTTCAACCCAATAAACATCATCACATCTTGTGTTATTTAGTAGAATTATAGAACCTTTTCCTTTCACAGGGTATGGAGCATCATTACCAAATCTAACATATCCTCCATCATGCTTTTCCAAGGAAATAAAACTAAGTGTGTCACTAGTCATGTGATGTGAATAACCACTATGTATAATCCATGTTTCATTCTTCCTTACTGTAACCACCTAGATTTGGTCTGCTCTGACTATAGACCCTATATTCCCTAAGTGTGATCATACCCCCAATTATGTTCAGACAACTCTTCAATTGACTGACATAATTCATTCAAATCAGATTTAATCTCCTAAGTGATCTAATCACTAAATTTTATTAATCACCTAAGCCAATCAAATCAAATCAATTTAATCTAAATTTATTCAAATCAAACATTGCTAAGGTAATTAATTTAAAAGGAATTAAATAAATCCCTATTATATCAAATCACTTGCAAAGCCTATCTTCTAGCCTAAATTAATCTAATTAACTGGCTATAGTCCTAATTAATTATCTAAATCAATAAAAAGCTTAAATAATTAATATTCCTATTTTTGAATGAATATTTTTAATATAATTCATTTCATTAATATTCCCCTAAACCCTAACCTAACCTACCTCAACCACCTTGACCCTGGGTTCAAACCCATCTCAACTTATTCACCCCATGCTAAATCTAATCTTAATCCTAATCCCACTCTAACCTACCTCCTAATGATGTCACATTCCTAAATATGTGATTAAGGACTCAACCCACTTGAGAAAGTCAACTTTCTCAAGCTTGACTCTACATCCTCTCCATGCCTCTTAAGTGCTTGCACTTAATGCATATG
>MU224614.1:113850-145288 GCA_018584345.1 Thuja plicata
ATTCCTCAAGCCCATGCCTCTTCAATGCCCTTGGCATTTATTCCTCTTACACCCCATTAATGAGTTTTGCAACTCCATTAATGACCCTTGTCCCCCCTCTCTCTCCTCATTTCTTCTATAAATAGAAAGAGTTTTTGAGCACAAATAAGCCTTCATTTTAGATTGAAAATGCATTGTTATGCTGTTAGGATTTATATAGATTCATGTAACATTTGGTTTTCATATTCATGCATTGTTATAATCCTCATTTCTAGAACTAATATGCATGTTATTTAGATATCTTTCTTGTTTTTAACAGAATATTTTATGCTAGGTTGTATATGTCACTGGAAAAGGCATAATCTGAGGGCTGTTATGTTGTTTTTCACACCCCTAGTTAGAAACCAATAGATCAATTTTAGTGAATTTTCATGTTTTACTAACCCTATTTTTGCTAATGTAATGATCTATTGAAGTGTTGTGTCACAAGTAATAGGTGCAATATTTCACACACACATTTATGGCGCCCACTGTGGGGCTCAATTTTAGATTTTGCCTCATTTTAACTCCATTTTTCACTAATTTGTCTTCCCAGATTTCAGGTCTAGAGTCATTTCTAGTAGTAGAATCTCGCATCTGGGATATGCCCTCGCACCACAGAAATCGAGGTTCACAACTGGGATTTCCTGGGTCATTTCTAGTATAGGATCGCATCTAGTCAGCAATCTGCCGTATCTGGTAACAAGGGCTCGCATCTGGTATATGGTATCACATCCTGTGTTTCTAGGATCACATCCACTTTAAAATCTTGCATACTTCATTACCTAACCTCTAACAGTTTGATCACTTTAGTTTTTGTCTTTTAAAGTAGCCTAACTCATGTTTGCAGATCATTGTCGGAGACTCTCTTGGGAGTAAAACAAAGAATACTAACTTGTGGTTTTTCAGGTTGCCAAACCCCCATCTTGACTTCTCTTTTCATGCTTTTCACACTAATTAAATTTTCTAATATTCTAATAAACTGACTAGAGGAACATGCTCTTTTCCTTTTAAGGAAAATCAGAAACTCACAAATCAGTTTATGAGTTGAAAGGACTTTGGAGAGAATTGAACAAGGAAAACAAAACTAAATTTCTTTTGGATCAGTAAATGAACAACTCAAAGCACTAAATTTGTGGGATAAATGAACAAATAAATCATTTAATTCTTTTTGGGACAGAAATTGAACAACACAAAGCACTTAACATTATGGATTAATTGAACAAGCAAAGCTTCATTGTCTAATTCGGGATAGTGACTAAACAAGCAAGTCATTTAACATTGTGGATAACTGAACAAACACAAACTTTTCTTACTCATGCTTTCTTTAGTTTAAAAAGCTTTGATTGATGGGTTTTGTGAGAAAACGGCAGGGACTAACCATCCTACACTCACCAATCCTTTGTATGCATATTTAATAGTAGAGGGCCAGCCAGTTGAGGAAAAAATCTCTCAAGAATGATCCAAGTGAGGATAGGTTTTATGCCAACCCTTCCAACTCACTATAAATAATTGCTTCCTTGTAGGCCAAATCCTTGGAAGACAGAGCCGGTTTTTTTCTCAGAATTTTGACATCATTCCTTGAACATGCTTGGGTATGTGTAGAGTGGAGCTGCTTGAATCTTGCTTGCGAGGCTACACATATTTGAGTACTCATAGGGATATACGCCTCAATTTTTCCTTGTGAAAGTCTATGGGAGACGATTTCGAACATATTTCCCCATCATAAACAACAAACTTTGTAGACAAACTACCCAATTAATCCCCAAAAGGATGATAATCCTTGTGCAAGGAAAAAAGTAATTGTCCCAAGACACTCGTCATATCATGTCCTCACTTTCATTTGGAGTTGGCTAATATAGCATCATGACTGGAGCCATTGTGTGCTTGGTGATGGTTGTATTCTGATTAGCATTTGAGTGTGTACCTAATTCACGAGAAAGGATTTTCATCCTCCACCTAAAAAATAGGGCGTAAGGATATGTTTTTTCGCTTAACAAAGAAACAATGCTTGATGTAACTAAAAATAATTAAAAAGATAACACCTTCAAACAAGCAATAAATATCAATCATGAGTCTACACGTGTTTTTCACCCACTGACAGGTCTCAGAATGCAATCTACAAACAGACGAACTTCACGTACTTCCAAGACAAATTTTTCAAAACTGACAAAAATCTGACAGAGACACCAGAAATCACATCCCAAATTTCCTGGCTCGTATTTGGTATCTTGGCTCACATCTAGTATCCTGGCTCGTATCTGGTCAACACACCATCACATCTAGGGTTCAAGCTCACATCTAGGGTCATCAATAGTGCATATACTATATTTCCTAGCTCGCATCTAGGATAGTGGGCACTTGCAGAATAGTTTCTCAGGAAAACTTAGTTGATTTGGATACCCTTTTGGCTCTTTAGTCTTTCCTTATTGTCTTTTTTGGTCTCCCTATTGCTATGTCGAAAAACTTTTTCAGACATCTAGCTTACATGTCATGTTAGTTCCTCGCAATCCGTCTCAATACATGTGGTCTATCCGCTTTTTACAAACAACTTGGTTCCCAGATCACTATTAGGGCATTCTAAACCTCTGACACTAGAATCATTTACTTTCACCAAAACACAAATGATACTTCCACCTAGACACACTCACTTGAACGATTCAGGATACTACCTGACACTATCGGGAAACTTTGATGAAGTTGAGATACAGATACATGGTTAACACAAGAAACAACAAGAACACATCTAAAGGATCAAATGTACCTCCTAAATCACCACATTTTCAAGGAGAAACATCTTGTAGTTCCCTACTCAATCTAGACTCTCCAGAAATGGACAGGTCCACTTGTGGATGGAGTGAGGCTTTTGACGAATATGACAATATAAAAAACCAAAAGCACAAAGATATCGATGAAGAAGAAGAACCCACATTTGAACGTCCTTTATTTGAATCAGGTAGTGAAAAATACATCACTAAAGAAGAGTACGATAAACTCAAAAAGAGCAAGAGGTTCCACAAGATAATGGAAAAGATGATTAACGAAGATAAAGAGAAATACTTTCTCCATCTAGCATCCACTGGCGTAAAGTTACCCAAGGATTATGATGTGGAACAACAAAAGGAAAAGGATATACCAACTCCTATTTCTATTCTCGCTAAACAACTTACCTTGATGCAAATGGAACTTGCGACTCTCAAGAAAGAGAAGGCTAAACCCAAAACAAAATACTCTGTGGACTCCATTTGTCCATTTCCTTTTGATAAGAGTATCACTATGGTTACATTCCCTCCCAACGTGGCAAGGACAAAATATGACAAGTATATAGGAGAGACTAACCCACATGATCATGTTAGAGAATTTTGTGCTCTTAGCATAGAATACATGCATGAAGCTACCTAGCTCATGTGACATTTTCCTGGAAGTCTAAGAGGCAACGCCATGGAATGGTTCTCAAAACTTACACCTAAGGTCAAAAATTTTGAGGAGTTAATTAAACAATTTATCTATCATTACTCCTATAATATCCAACATGATGTGACTATGATGGACCTATGCAACACTAAATAGAAGAATGGCGAATCCTTTACCCACTTTCTACAAATATGGAGGAAAATCTTTGCACGGTATTCAAGAGCCATTCACAAATATGAGAAAATGGAAATCTTCATCAATAACTTGGTACCAGAATTGAATTACGGATTGCAAATGCAAGACTCCCCTAGCTTCGACAAGATGATCAAGAACACCCTCTATATTGAAGAAGTTATGGTCAAAAAGGGGGAGATCACTCTTCAAAGTGAAAAAAAATCTAACAACTCCAACTGCAAACCTAAATGGTGGAAGCAAAACAAAAATATTGTCAATGATGGCATAGTAGACACATTCAAAGTTGATCCTAAACCTGAGGTGTTCAATCTGACTAACAACATGCAAGCAAACAAATATTCCAAGGTAACGACCCCCATACCCAAAGCAAACAATGATAATAGCAAGGGTCAACCATGGACTTCAAAACCTCAAAGGACATTCACTCCTTTGGGAGAACCTCTTGAGAGTGTTTTGAAGATGCTATTAGACAACAAAGTTCTCACAATCCAGGATTCTAAGCCATGGGAACCAGCAATCAAACCAACATGGTGGGATGATAATTATTACTGTGTCTTTCACAAAAGCAAAGGACACAAGACTAACAATTGTCTTAAACTTAAACATGTTATCCAAGACCTTATCAAAGGAGGTAAGATCAAAGTGGAGGGGCACACTACCAACAAAGATCATACAACATTCAAAAAACAATTCCCTAACTATGAGAAAGGGGAAGCTTCTAAAGGGAAAGGTAATGAAGTAAACTACACCTATTCCAATAATGATAACTTGATCAATATGGTAAACATTAAAACTGAATCAATTAATGTGGTCACAATCAAAGGTGTTTCTTTCCAATCAAATGTGGTAACTCAGAGCCAAGCACAACTCATGATCAAAGGACCCAATTCTACCTCAGAACCAACATCAACATCCAAAGTTCCTATTTTTACTATCGCCAAACCAACACAAAACACACGGTTACTATTCCTGCAGCAAAGTATGACTTGGTCAACCAATTGCAACCAACCTCTGCTAAAATTTCCATTTTTGAGTTGCTTAAAATATCCACAGTGCATAGGGAAATCCTAGAACAAGCCCTACATGCCGCAAATGTCCCAAAGGACCTTGATATAGACAAATTCCAAGTGATGGTTAATCACATCTCAGCACCACATTACCTCTCTTTTTCTGAAGAGGATGATAAATCTTTGACACATCCACATAATCAACCCCTCCATATTGAAGTCCTCATTCATAAATCCTATGTTAGACACATATTGATAGATGGAGGTGTAGGATTGAATATTTTTACCCTTAATCTAATCAAGAAATTGGGTCTTTCATAACAAACCATTGGCTCTAGAAGCAAAATAACTATCAAAGCTTATGATGAGGAAGAAAGATCCTCTAAAGGTCTTATTGTTCTACCCATCAGAGTTAGACTAATTGAAAGGAATGTCATATGTTAAGTTTTGGACCTTCCCTTAGCCTACAACATCCTGTTGAGGAGACCATGGATCCACGAAATGCAAGTTGTGTCATCTACTTACCACCGGTGTATCAAGTTCCCACATAATGGGGTGGAGGTGACGATTCCAACAGATGCTAATTATACTTGCAACAATATCAAGGCAGGTAGTATGATTCCACATAACAAAGAGGATATGGATGAGATTTCTCCTAAGACTACCAAAGACATGGTGATGAAAGGTTTTGGAAAGACCTTGAAACTTGAAGAAATAGGTATGGGAGAATACAAGCTGGACATGACTCCGTCACTGACAAAATTACCAATATCACCAAGATCCTATGGAAGACCCTCCTCGTCATTCACACCCACTGCATCTAAAGAGCCATAAATCCACAAAGCAACTATCATGGTTAAGGCATCCACATCTTCTTTAGATAACACAGAAGAACAGGCAGTCTTAGACTGGCTTTACAAAGGAGAACCAAAGGAAGTTGAGGTCAAACATGTAGAAATATCCCTAGAGCAGTATGACAAAGGATATGATCTCCTCAAGAAAATGGGATACAAAGGAAAAGGACCTCTTAGCGACATAGGAAGAGGACTTATTGAACCTATACACATGGAGTTCAAGAATACCAGAGACAAAATAGGACTAGGTTTTAATACTGAATCTGACAAACCTACTTCAAAAGATAGTCTGATCTCTGAAAAAGGGAGTGATGAAATAGAAGAGATAGAACTAGAACCATGGTCCTATGAAAGATTATTACATGTAGGCACAGAGAATCCCAACTACCAAGGATAATGCCATGTACCAAGATTTGAGGTACCACAAGATCTTCGCATCCCTTTGTTACCACAGGCTCCTATTCAAGAGGTAGGAAACACAACTGAAGATGATCTAGAGGTATCATTAATAGAAACAGCTATGGAGAGCACAACCCGACAACAAGATTCACATCCTAACTTGGGGTAGTTAGTCACAATCAAACATGTCCTTGATTTACCACACTTTGATCCACAGGTGGCTAATCGGGTACATCAGATAACTATTGCAGAATTCTTAAACAGGTCTGATGATGAAATAATAGACTCTCATGATTATGAATGGGATGAGCTATCTATCACCACAGAGGACATTGAAATATATGTGATTCACATGTTTGCAGCTCCATCAGCACCTAGTGAAAATTCTAACATTACTCCCAACAATATTGATATTCCTGAAGAAGAGGAAGAGTTCCTTCCCCCAATCATTAATGGAGAGACTGGTGTTCTCATAAGTTTATAAGAACTTTAGAGGCGAAAAGCAAGAAGTACCCTTTTATGGGGAGATGATGATGGAAGTTCCACTAACGATTCATTAGAGTTCGGTCCACATATAACTAACAATGACCCTTTTAATAATGATCTAATTCTTATTGATCTAAACATCAAAGAACTTAACTTAACAGGACATGTCATGTTAGTTAATAGTCTTGATGCTAACATGATGTATTCACTAATGGATGGCTTCTCAGGCTATAATCAGATAAAAATTGCCCCTGAGGATCAAGAGAAAACTACATTTACATGCACATGGGGAACCTTTTGCTGGAACATCATGTCATTTGGGTTAAAGAATGTCGGTGTTACATATCAAAGATAAATGCCTACTATATTCCACGATATGATGCATAAACACATGGAGGATTACGTGGATGACACCTTAGCTAAATCCAAAGAAAGGAGCACTCATATTGATGATTTAAGGAAGATATTGGATCGAATGGAGCAATTTCAACTCAGGCTCAATCCAAAGAAGTGTGCCTTTGGGGTCCAATAAAGAAAACTCTTAGGGTTTATTGTCTTAGCAAAAGGAATTGAGGTAGATCCTACCAAAGTCAAGGCTATACTAGAGATGACTCCTCCACGCAACATTAGTCAAATGAGGATGTTACAAGGGAGACTTAAATCAATCAGGAGGTTCATGTCACAACTTTCTGATAGAGAACAACCCTTTACCAAATTAATACATAAAGGGGTCACCTTCAAATGGGATGAACACTATAAATCCAACTTCAGAGAATTAAAGAGTACCTAGCTACTCCTCCTATTCTTATGGAACCTATTCATGGGAAGCCATTACTCCTATACATTTTAGCTACAGCTACATCACTAGGATTATTTCTCGCACAAGAGGATGAAACTAATAAAGAAAGAGCTATCTAATACATCAGTAGAACACTAGTCTCCTATGAGCTCAATTACAACATTTTGAGAAAGCATGCTTAGCAGTCATCTTCGCATCACAAAAATTGAGACACTACTTGCTCTCACATATAGTACAGATCATTGCAAAAATAGATCCTCTAAAGTACCTTTTAAGAAAAACATCATTAATAGGATGTCTAGAAAAATAGGTCCTCAGTCTGAGAAAATTTGACATTGATTATGTAGATAGGAGAGCTATTAAAGGACAAGTCCTCGCATATCAACTAGCTGATTCACCACTTCAAGATGATGAAACTTTAAGGATTGAATTCCCTAATCAGACCATTATGCATATGACTGAATACCCGAGGAAGATGTACTTTGATGGCTCTTTCATGCAACAAGACTCTAGAGCAAGAGTTCTATTCATAACTCCTCAAGGCTACAAGATACCCAATTCTTACAAATTGATGTTTTCATGCATGAACAACATTTCTGAATATGAGGCACTGGTAAATAGTCTTAAGTTTGCCATGGAATGGAAGGTTGTAGAGTTACATGTGTATGGTGACTCCCAACTCATTATCAATCAAGTTAATGGAGATTATCAGATGAAAGATGAGAATTTGACACCCTACAAGCAACTAGTTGATGACCTAAAGAAGTACTTTATCTTTATCACATTTTGACAGATACCCAAAACAGAGAACAAAGCTGCAGAAGCCATGGCTACATTGACGTCCATGTTACAAATAGAGGAACATCAATTCTTCTATGACTTCTTGGTGGAAGAATTATCCTATCCTTCCTTTGATACCCCTTTATACCAAGTAATCTGTGCTTTGAACACCCAAGACCAATCTCGGTATGCTAATATCATTGCTTACCTAACTGAACAAACCATTCCCACTAATCTATCCATAAATGAGAAGAGAGCCTTGATTATGACAGCATCACGTTATGTCCTCATAATTAATAACTTATATCGATGAGGTCTCAATGGTACACTTTTACATGTTTAGAACTCAAAGAGTCAGGTCGTGTGTTAAAAGAAGTCCACAAAGGTGTATGTGGATCACATTCAAATGACTTTTCACTAGCAATAAACTGCTTAGCGTAGGCTATTACTGGCCTACCATGGGAAAAGATTCTATTCAATTTTCCAAAACATGTCATAAATGCCAGACACATGGAAATCTTATCCATGCTCTTGCCAGAGAACTTATACCTTTTATTACACACTGGCCATTTCAGCAATGGGTCTTTGACTTGGTTGGACAAATATATCCCAATTCTTCAAATGGACACAAGTTCATCATTACGGCCACTGATTATTTCATGAAGTGGGTCAAGGTCGTGCCGCTAATGAAAGCCATTGGCAAATAGGTGGCTATGTTCATTTTGAACTACATTATCTATAGATATGGGATACCCTCATCAATTGTAATAGACAATGGGGGACAATTTAAAAATCAAGACATTGATGGCCTTTGCGAACAATTCCACATTACTCAACATTGCTCCTCAATCTATCACCCTCAAGGTAATGGACAGGCTGAGGCATCTAATAAGAATATTCTCAAAATCCTACATAGAACTGTAAGTAAGTTTGGTAGATACTGGCATTTACAACTAAATCTGGCAGTATGGGCCTACAGAACAAGCATCAGAGCACCAACAGGAGCCATGCCATTTTCCCTAGTCTGTGGTGTTGAAGCAGTACTACCTATTGAGGTTGAAATCCCATCTTTGAAGATATCTTTACAAGGTCTTGTTACTGATGAGCAATACCGCATCGATGGGGTGAATTATTTAGACCTACTTGATGAGCACAGGAAATAGGCATTTGATCACCTAAAAGTGTACCAATCACAAATGTCCAAAGGGTACAATTAAAAAGTTAAACCACGCCAATTTCAAGTGGGGGATCTCTTCCTAAAGGAGAATCCTAAAAACCAGCCTAACAAAGAGCAGAAAGGAAAGTTTAAACCTAATTGGCTAGGACCTTATGTTATCACTAATGCTTTTGGGACTGGAGCTTATCAATTAGCTACACCTAAGAGAGACGTTCTTCTAGATCCTATCAATACTCTACATTTGAAGTGGTTCTACGCTTAATGTTCGGCTAGAAAAGTCTGTATAGTGAAATAGTTATCAGAAAATACCAAAAACATTCATAAAATTGATCCTGAAGAAATCCCAAAATAGTCTAGAAAAAGGCTTGAAGAAAAGGTATCCTTGGTGAAAACCTGGCAAACAGGCACCTTGATACTACAAAAACATTTTAAAAAGAAAAAAAAAAAAAGATTGAAAAAGAGAAAAGTACCTTGATGACAACTTGATAAAATAGGCATCTTGGTAGAAAAAAGAATAAAAAAAATTTCCAAGTGGTGAAAAACTGGCAATCATGCGTCACTTGTATTTTGTGCTTCATCTATCAATACATTGTTGATACTAGACCTTCACGATTACACCTATGCTAAGAGTTGACTTTGTTTCCTTATGAAAATCTTATGCTCGCTTGGGAGTTGTCTACATTTTTGTCTTAGGATCAGGTCATTTTGCACTAGGGGCATCTTTGCTAGTATGATAGGTTGCATCTGCTAGGTCATCATAGGATGGTTTGTCTCGTGACACAATGACACTCGATACTTGCACCAAACTGTCACTTTCACAAAACAAGAATGGCACAAACATTGCACTAAACATAAACGGTGTTCCTAAGACCTACATTAGATTGCAAACAGGAAACATGCACAGACAGGGAATGCGTATTTCTTGAATTCCAACTTTTTGATTGTTGAAACTATATCACGCTTAAAAAATGAATCAATAGTAGTTCTCAATACTACCTAAACACAGTTTGATCTTGGTTTGATTATGACTCTTTTACGTACCCATGATGTTTTCACTATGGGCATCTAAGCAGTTATGAATTTTATTTGGTTGATTCAGAATTGATAGTTGTTATGTCTTCCGAGTTACTCCATGACGTCTGTGCAAAGACAAAGAGTCACAAGGATGGGGCATAACATTTTCTTGGTTTTTTTCATATGGTGATTGTTTCAAATGACCCTATACATTTCACCTAACTTGGATGTTTATGGTAAGAGCTACCACCATGAGTGGATAGCCGCATATATCTCGATCTTTGTTATGTGTCAACTACAATGAGGTTGAAACAATTTCCTTGTCTATTTTCTAACTCAGACTCTCATGAAGGTGTATGAAATATAATGTACCCAAGGATATGAATTTTCAAGGTCATTGCGGGTCCCATATCTTGCCTTACACAAATTCTGATATAGTAAAAGTAAGGTGACTATTTTGTCATCCTAGCTTTTATGCCTTGATGCCTAAGTCTATTTCTGATATTTCATCCAATAAATATAGTATTCATACTTTCATAATATCAGTGGGTATTTGTGATGGTTGTACTATCCGGTGGTATCCATTTTGAAAAGCACCCAATGATGATAAAAATGTTACAAAAACTGCCAATTAGTGACAAGTCCTAAGAGTCTGCATATAGCTGCATTTAGAGATTGCATGATTCATCTGAAACAATAGTATAAGGGATTTGAGCTCAAAATGATTTCTAATTTCATCCAAAATCCAAGTTAATTACATAATCTATATTATTGATATCAATGATTCCCAAAATCTTTAATCAATCGGGAACAAAATTGAACTCACATTTTCACATAATTAACTTGGTACATGTGTGTTTACTCTTAACACGCCTTCATTCCTTCACTTCTTCTAATCTATTCTTTGTTGACCTACCCAACCCCTGCAAGTGATACATCATTTTAATAGAAGGATTGTATTCTTTTTCCTTCGATTTCATTCCCGAGGGGGCATGATCACACTATCATCCATCAAATTCTTACTCAAAACATCATTAAAAATGACTTCGTTACAAACAACTAGGGGCATGACAGTTTCCTTGACTAAGTTGGAACATTTGGATAGAAATCATTGGTTCTCATAAGCTAGATATATT
Source organism: Thuja plicata (assembly GCA_018584345.1). Lineage (NCBI taxonomy): Eukaryota > Viridiplantae > Streptophyta > Pinopsida > Cupressales > Cupressaceae > Thuja > Thuja plicata. Next base: position 125,130 of record MU224614.1, read on the forward strand.
TTGTTTCCTCATTTTAAAAGATTCTTATTAAGCTCCTGGCAACTTCATACTAATTTTTGCACGACAACCAAGTTCGCAGTCAGTATTATCAATCTTTGGACGACAACCAAGTTCAGAATTGGTATCTTTGAGATCTTTTATTGACTTTTGGATGAAAACCAAGTTCAAAGTCAGTTCTATCAGTTTAGTTCAATCAAGTACAAGACTGATCTCATTAGGCATTTGTTCGATCATGAGCGAAATTCTCAAAATTTATGAAGTCAAAAATCAAAAACTTTATTTGAATCAATGTGCTGCTCGCACATCAATTCAAAGAGGGGAAAATGTAACCACCTGGATTTGGTCTATTTTGACTATAGACCCTATTTTCCCTAAGTGTGATCATACCCCCAATTATGTTCAGACAACTCTTCAATCGGCTGACATAATTCATTCAAATCAGATTTAATCTCCTAAGTGATCTAATCACTAAGTTTTATTAATCACCTAAGCCAATCAAATCAAATCAATTTAATCCAAATCAAACATGGCTAAGGTAATTAATTTAAAAGGAATTAAATAAATCCCTATTATATCAAATCACTTGCAAAGCCTATCTTCTAGCCTAAATTAATCTAATTAATTAGCTATAGTCCTAATTAATTATCTAAAGCAATAAAAATCATAAATAATTAATATTCCTAATTTTGAATGAATATATTTAATATAATTCATTTCATTAATATTCCCCTCAACCCTAACCTAACCTACCTCAACCACCTTGACCCTGGGTTCAAACCCATCCCAACCTATTCACCCCATGCTAAATCTAATCCTAATCCTAATCCCACTCTAACCCACCTCCTAATGATGTCACATTCCTAAATATGTGATTAAGGACTCAACCCACTTGAGAAAGTCAACTTTCTCAAGCTTGACTCTACATCCTCTCCATGCCTCTTAAGTGCTTGCACTTAATGCATATGACCTCTCCATGCCTCTTAAATGCTTGCATTTAATGCATATTCCTCAAGCCCATGCCTCTTCAATGCCCTTGGCGTTTATTCCTCTTACACCCCATTAATGAGTTTTGCAACTCCATTAATGACCCTTGTCCCCCCTCTCTCTCCTCATTTCTTCTATAAATAGGAGTTTTTGAGCACAAATAAGCCTTCATTTTAGATTGAAAATGCATTGTTATGCTGTTAAGATTTATATAGATTCATGTAACATTTGGTTTTCATATTCATGCATTGTTATAATCCTCATTTCTAGAACTAATATGCATGTTATTTAGATATCTTTCTTGTTTTTAATAGAATATTTCATGCTAGGTTGTATATGTCACTAGAAAAGGCATAATCTAAGGGCTATTATGTTGTTTTTCACACTCCTAGTTAGAAAGCAATATATCAATTTTAGTGGATTTTCATGCTTTACTAACCCTATTTTCACTAAGATAATAATCTATTGAAGTGTTGTGTCACAGGTAACAGGTGCAATACTTCACACACACACACACACACTTACTTGTGATATTAGGGCTCTTGGTTCTTCTTCATCAGAATTGTCTTTAATAGCAACCTAAACAACTTCTTTTTCATCACTGTCATTTGAATCATCATTACTTAGCTCTTCATTAGCAATATGAAAAGATTTATTACCTTTGTTTTTGTAGTCTTTGAATCTCCCATATATGTTTTCTCTTTTGTCCTTATCTTTGTTATCCTTCTCCTCATTATCTTTCTCAGGGAAGTTAGATGCAAAATGACCAATCTTGTTATAGTTAAAATATTTCAAGGGTAACTTACCTCGGTATTTTCCTTTGCCTCTTTGTATCTTTCTAGCCAACAAAGCTTCAAATTCTCTCTCGTTCTCTTCATCTGCAGCAAATAACTCTTCCAAACCACTCTAACAACTATATAATATCTCACAAGCACTACTCAAATATCCATCACTAGGTCTAGAATCCTTAGAGCTTCCTATCTTCAAAGATAACTTAAATGAGTATTCAATCTTAGATGTAGCAGGTAAACTATTATCAAAATCATTAATCTCAAATGTAACCAACTTACCAATAGTAGCATCAAGAGAAACATTCATCTAAGGAATGGATCTCAAATCTTGTATAGAAGACACTCGAATATCATAACTCGGTAGAAGTGTTCTCAATATTCTTCTTGTAACATCTTCCTCTGTTATGGCTCCACCATCTCCTCTAATAGAATTTACAATCTCCTTAAGTCTAGTGTTGTATTGTATTATTTTTTCTCCATCTTTCATTCTCATTGAATCAAATCTACCTCAGACTTTTTTCTTTTTCTTTCTGAACATGATGATCTCCACCATAGGTCAAAATAAGTTTATCCCACATTTTTTTCAAAGTATTACATCCATCAAGTTCATCATATTCCTGGTCGATAAGTATACAAGCTATCTCAATCATAACTTGTGTGTATTCTTGCTTCTATCTTTGCTCAGTTATTGGCAAAGGTGCAGTAGTCGGTGCAACATATTCATTATCAAAAAAATGAATTCCATATTCTCCTATACCAGAAACATGCAATCTAATTCTACTTTTCCTTGTAGAGAAATGTTCCCTATTCAACTTTGGTGCTTCCCTCTTATACATCTTTAGATCTTGACTCAAGTCTTTTTAAACTTAACACTTCAGAGAACTAGTGCTCTAATACCAATTGTTGGTCCCACTGAGAGGGGGGGTGAATTAGACCAAATAGAACTTAGACCTTGACTCATTGATTCACTCGGTAGCACTGAATATAGTAATAACTGATTCACCAAAAAACTTAATAACTTAAATAACCATACATCTCACAATATGCAAATCAATCATTCAAACTCAATAATCAAATATTTAACTTGGTTGACACCAGATTTAATGAGGAATCCCAATATGCAAAAAATGTCTGTGGGAATTGTGACCCACAATAAAAATGTACCTTTTTGAAGTACGCTCGGTTAAGAACTTATCATGTTAAATATTACAAACACATTTGCTAAATGTGACCCTGTTAAGGGATTTCCCTTAGATTAGTTAAGATCTTCACCCTGTTAGGAGTGGCCTTGCTAGAAGACTTTAAAAACTCTTTTGGAATGTCACCTATGTCTAGGATTTATAAATAGGACTGTTAAATCGACTCAGTTAAGAGATTTTCTCTATTACAAATGCTAATAAGAAACAATAAAATGTTGATCTATAAATATAGAAACTACATTTTGCTTGTGTCAGATCCTTTATGCTCATATGAATATTGGCATCACATACTCCATTCGTCTATGTTTCAGACTGTATATTCTTCTCTTTCTTCTTCTTTGTTTTGATCGATAACTCTGTTCTTTGGTGTCTTCTGCTTCTTAATTCAATTCATCAGCATCATAATCTTTGTTAATTTACCATCATTTATAGACATAATTTTGCCTCTTAATCTCCTTTCTTAGGTTTTCCATCATTTGCACTCAGTCATTCGATCATCTTCTTCATAAATCTTGACTTGGTAAACCGTTTCACTTTTACCTCGTAACTTGAACTTTTCTCAGAACTCTCACAATCAGGTTTAACTGCTTGATCTTTGCCTTAGCTCTTCTCATTGAATTTTCTCTCTCATAGATCTTCTGACAAAATTCCTTCAATTCTTATCTCTATCTAGATCATCATATCTTTGTATTAAAATTTATCTTATCATCATTTGCAATCAATATCCTATACTCGGTAATTTTCTTTGCAACTCGGTAACTAACTTCGTTCACTACTCGGTGCTCGGTAACTGAAAATTGATCAACACAACTCTATACCGACTGACTCGATCTAGCTCGGTAGAGTAACTCTTTTTAGTCATAACTTAACTCTTTGCAATTTCTGACTTAATCAATCAAGTGTACCAATTTGATAACATCAAATATATATAGTAGAAAACAACTATATCAACATCACTTCGTCATTGTCTGATTTGTATTTGTCACCCATTTAACTTCTCCTTCTTATGATATGGTAACTCAATAAAAATCAGTAATTCAATTGCTTGAAATCAATGCCAAAATAATAACTAATGTAACCATTTCTACAAACATGTATACTCATTATCACTCGGTCTTCATATCTCCATTAGTTAATCAACATATATTTGGTATCAGTTTGGAGCCACTGTGAGTGGACATTGTACTTTCAACATTTGGTCTATTTTGGCCTATTGTGACACTTGTAATTCTTTGGATCCTTGAGTGATCTTGTGTCTTATGTGTTTGAGTATTCTATAGCCTTATTTTGGCTGTTGTAATTATTTAAATCAGAAGTACATTGTGGCCCATTTTGGCAAGTGGCAATTGTACACGCACTAAGTATAAAGTGCCAAAAGTTTTTGTTTTTTTTGGGTGGGGGGGGTGGGGTTCTTTGATTTAGTTATTTGTGGGCTGTCTTGTGTGAATTTTCTTATTTTTCTCTTGCTCTCTTTTCATTTTGCATTATGGGTTCTCCTAAATTTTCACTTTTAACTCAACATAATTATACATCATGGAAAATTAAAGCATGAAGTAAGATGATGGAAAAAGGTTTAATTCAATATGTTGACGGAACCATAGTTGCGCTAGTTGATCCTATTGCTCAATTAGAATGGGTCAATAAAAATAATATAGCTCTTTGATCTTTGAGAAAGTATGTAATAGATGACCTTATCTTCCATATTGAACAATGTAAAACAATCAATGAAGCATGAGATAAGTTTGCTAGTTTGTATGGTCAAGTTGATGAAGAAATGGGCTACAAGATTTCTAATGATTTCATGAATTCATAACCCAATAATTTGGATACAATCAAAGATTAGATCATAAAGGCACATGAGCTAAGAGAAAAGATCAAGGGTTGTGGAATTGATAAAAAAGGATGTAGAGTTAATATACAAATTGTTGGATAAGATTTAATCCAAGTATGAGACTTTGGTTTCTAGGTTTTATGACCATAATTTGACTTTAGGTGCTTCATACACCATGCCTTCATTTGATTCCTTCACTTAGATGTTGATGGTAGAGCAACTAAAGTTGATAAGCATGGGGATTCTCAAGTCTTCAAAGTCTATAGAATTGGTGGCTAATCAAGGGAATCAAGGCAATCAAAGTTAAAAGAAGAAGAAGAAGAATTGGAAGCCTAAGTCTCAACAATAAAGAGTAAAATCAACCTCCACACAACAAGGCACTTCTACATCATCTCCTAAGGGGGGATCTTCAAAGAAGGAGAAGTGGTTTTGTGCATATTGCAAAAAGGATGGACATGAAGAACACTTTTTTAATAAGAAGGATATTGATGAATTGAAGAAACATATTTTAAAGAAAAAGATCAATTTGCCTTCTAGGATGTCTACCTAAATTTATTATTCACAAAATTCAGAAAATAATAAAGGAAAGGGTCATGCGTTTGTCATACAAAAAGGACAAGCTTTATATGCTTCTTCAAGTCCTGATTCAAGCTTCTAGATTTAGGGGCTTCTCACCATATGGCTTCTTCACAATCCATGTTTTCATCATTTGAGCCTTGCAAAGGTCCACCTATTTTGATGGGAAATCACACTCACAATAATGTGATTGGGAAATGAAGTATTGATGTTGGGGAGGGACACTTTAATGAGGTGTTGTGTGTTCCATTCTTGACCAATAACCTTCTTTCTATCTATCAAATAAAAAATGATGCTACAAAGAGGATTGTGGAATTTACAACTAATTTAGTTTTCATTAAGGACTTGGAGAGTGGAGTGGTTATTGCTACTGGGATGGTAGATCACTCTTCTCGATTGTACTCTTTGCATATTTTGTTCCTCTTGATGACAATGATTCTTCAGCATATGATCACACTTATAGTGATGATTTAGATTTTGAGGAGAGCTATGGCTACTTGAAATTGGGTATTCTCACATGTGATAGGGTTCTTGATCCTTCCATTCCATCTCCTCTTATTGAGAATAATTCTACTTGTGTTCCTAATTATGCTTACATTCATACAACCATGGGTCCAAGTGATTGAGTGTAATAGGATATTCCTTGTCTTCCAGACAGAGCTTCATGGGATGACTTCTTAACAAACTTGAAAGTTTATTTATGGAGTCGTACATTGGCTATTTGGGAGACATTATTTATGACATTTATCTTATCTTTGATGAGGATGATCCTTCTTCAATTGTTGCAAGGGAAAATTTTGAACCTCATCTTCATTCTCCGCTTTATTATCCTTTTGAGCTTGACATAATTATGGATACTTTGATACAACAGTTGGAGGAGGTCACTTTATCTTCACAGGAGATACTTGAGTCTTTGGAAAATGTTCTTCATTCATCCTTAGTTTATCCTGACTTGTCTTTTTCAACAGAGTGGCCTAGTACACATGATTTGGAGGAGGCACCTTTTGGCATTGACATGGGGACACTTGAGCAAGTTTCAGAGATTCCATATATTTTAAGGTTCCTTTCTGTAGATTAGGGAGGCTTCATACATACACCTATGGTTTTGTTTCTTCCTAAGGGGAGGAATATTGTTCTACACTCATGAATTAGTTTCTACAATGAGCCTGGAGCATCTATCATTGGTGTACATTCTACATTGAGGGGGGGGGGGGGGGGGTACTTAGTCTCTCTTCCACTTATTCTCTCTTATGGAGGGGATCTTTTCCTCACATGAGGTCTTCTCTCTCATTTTCAATTATTGTATTCATCTCTCTTTTTGGGGGAGGGTTTTTCCCATATTTTTTCCCTCTTTCTCTTCTTTATGAGAGACTGCATTGCTTTTACATTTGCATATTGTACATGGGTACCTTGTTCACTTGCATATTGTACATGGGTACCTAACAAGGCCTAGTATCTAGGACCCATATTTCATTTTCATCTAGCATTGTGAGCTTAAGTGAATTCCCCTAAGTTTCACTTAAGTGGGGGTGTTTGTGTAATTAAATATTTACTAATTATACTTTACTTAAGTTTACTTGGGATAATGCATTTCATAGTAGTTTGTCATTGAGACACCTAGGAGCTTGCATTTAATTTTATCACATGGTGTTGGCTAAATTCAACTTTAGGTGGAGTTAGTTTTTATCTCTTTCCACTTTATGTGTGAGATCCACCTTTAGTTCTCTTATCACACTATCATCCTCTCATTTTTTCACATGTTTGCACATACTTCATTATACAATGAAGAATGATCCACCTTTGGTGTACATGTGATTACACCTTGTCTACTTGATAGGTTATCATTTTAATATCTCCTAGTTATCATGTATTTCCTATATATTCATGAAAATCTACTTTGTACTTAATTTTTCATTTTGTTTCATTATTTTATCATTATTGAATCACTCAATTTATCATATCATATTTGTCTCTCTTGTGCTACCAATTGAGCTTCTAGATCTTGGCATTTTCATTCTTTGTATTAGGAAAATTATTACACTAAGGCATATAAAATGACACCAGTGGGAATGTTAATACTTGTGTGGAAAGCCCAAAAGGAAGGGTTCAATTGGATATGCTAGTCACAACCAGCTTCATTGACTATCTTTTTTAGAATTTTCAAGATAGTTTTATTTTAGGCCTCAACTTGGTCGTTACCTTGAGGATAGTATATTCAAGAGTCATGGTGTTGGATTTATCACAAATCTCATTGAAATCTTTATTTTTAAAGGGACTACCATTATCTATGATAATGGAAAAGGGAACACCATACCAACAAGTGATATAGTTGAAGATAAATGTAGATTTTTTTCTTTCTGGTGATATTTGTTAATAGAATGGCTTCAATCCACTTTGTGAAATATTCAATTGCAATGATAATGTATTTATGGCCATTAGAATAAGGTAGGTGAATTTTACCTATGAGGTTGGTTCCCTACTGAAAAAAGGGTGAAGGAGTAGTAAGTGGTTGTATCTCCTAGTAGGTGTATGTATTAGGTATCCATGTATCTAGCATTGTTTGCATTTATTGACAAATTGATAGGCATCTTTTTTCATAGTAGGCTAGTAATAACCACTACAAAAAAAATTCTTAGCTAAGGTAGGACCACTAGAATGTTCCCCACATATACCCTCATGCACTTCTCGTAAGGTAGTATTGGCCTCGTCACACTCAAGACATCTAAGGTACCACCATAACCTCGATGATATAAGGTATCAACTAGAATGACATATAGTTAAGCTTGGTGTATAAAGGTTTTATGAGTTATTGGAAAGGTCAGATGGTAAGATATTATCACATAGATAAATAGTAATATCCCCCTACCACTCGAAATTAGGACCAATGACAAGGAAAATCATCTCAGATTGGGAAGAATTATAAGTGGGTTCTAAGAATGGCTCCAACAAGGACTGTGAGTATGCAACATTACTAGGCATTTCTATAAGTATTGCTATAGTGGCCATGGTATTAGATGTTCTGTTACTATCCCTAGGATTTTTCTCAAAAGTTATTGAAATAAAGTAGGTTTTAAAGTCATCCTCCATTGTTTAATAATGCATCAGGTTTTCATAAGTGTTATATAATCATCATTGACCTATTTAATCACAAGCTAAGAGCTACCAAAAATACATAACTCATGGATTCTCCAATGCACAACCATACAAAGTCCAATAATCAATGCTTCATATTATGAAATATTATTGTTACATTGAGAATGAATCTTATAAGATTTTGTTGTATGGTCTCCATGTGGTGTAGAAAAGAGAATGCCAACACCAGAACCACCCTATGTGCAAGAGCCATAAAAATATAAATCTCATAGGCATATAGATTCCACATTGAATATTGATTCATTAGGTAACTTAGTAATAAGCGCATGATCGACTTCTATAGGAGCTTCCACTAATTTATCTGTTATAGATTGACCTTTTATGGATTTTCTCTCCACATATTCAATGTCAAACTTTCTTAGGGTCATTACCAATTTAGATAAAAACCCTGTAATTATTGTTTTTTACAAGAGGTATTTGAGTGGATCAATTTTTCCAATAAGTTTTGCTTGATGTATGAGTATATAATGACATAATTTTTGTGAAGCAAAAACTACAACCAGACAAGCTTTTTCAATAGGAGTATAATTTAATTTATATCCCACTATAGTACAAATGATATAATAAATAGCCCACTCTTTCCCATTTGTTTCATGTTGTTCCAAGAGTGATGCAAAGGTGGTAGTGGGCTTCCTGATTTTAAGGGAAACACAAGGGATTTCAAGATACAACCAATAGGCCTAAATGCACCTAAGTGGTTTCAAAGTGTCAACACTAGAACAAGACTTCATCCAATGCCCCTAATGGTTTATAATGTTTTTTAAGGTTAGGAATGAAGGGTTTCAAAAATTTTAGGCTTCTCTATACTTGTTAATTTTCCTAACCCCCAACTCCTTGTAGGCCTAGTTACGCCTATTAGGCTTCCAATGAGACAAATGCTATGTTTTCTCCCAACTTCTCCAAAACACAAGATATATTGATGATGGATTTAGACATCCATTAACCTTCCTTACAACCTACTAAAATATTTGGTACTATTTCTTTGGACAATGTTTATTGTCTCCACACTATTCACTATTAAGGGCTTAGAAAAAGGTCACTTTTACAAAGGAAGTATGTTAAATACTTGTCCCCAATGGCTATAACTCTAGAAAATATTGTAATATGATGCCAATCAATGGTTTCTATGATCAATTTGAAGATATGGGTGCATTTACTATGAAATCCCCAAAACCCTCCTCTATCTATACCCAAATCTAGGGCTTCTTGGATCTCCACTTCCCAAATTCTTATAGGATCAATTGATAGATCCTAAACCTTCACAATATCCTTATAAAACTATCCAAACTCTGAAAACACCCCTTTGTTCAAGAATATCACTCACTGCACTATACCCTCGCAACCAATTTTATGCACTTTCAATCCTCTATTCTCGATGTACACCTGCAACTTCACCTTTTTCTACACATACATAGTTAAGAAAGTAATATAAATGTCAAGGGGGGCTCATTCCATGAGAACCAATGCATACATTTGTTGGAAATACAATAATGGGAAAGCGAGATACTAAGAGGGGGGGTGAATCAGATCTTTAAAATTAAACACTTAAAATAAACTTGATCCACATTAATACATATATGAATCTAATGTAATTTCAGATAGCATCCACACAATGAAATAAATAACACATAACACAATAACTTGGTAACCCAAAAACCCAAATAGGTAAAACTGGGGTGGGGATGACACCCACAAAATTCTCCACTACTGCAGTAATAAAGTGTACCTGTTAAGGTTACAAATGTTGATTACAAAATGTAATCTACCCTATTAAAGGTCTGCCCGGTTAAGAGCTTAAGATCATTACAATCTACTCTGTGAAAGGATTTGAACTTACAATGAAGTAAGCACTATGTTAGGAGATTAAGAAAGGTCTGCTAGAACCACTCTGTTAAGAGATTTTCACCTGATACAATGATTAGAATGTCTCAAGTCTTAATCCTTCGATATGCACCATGATGCTGATGACAGATCTCCTCTTTTCAGTACCTTCTATGATCTCATAATCTGTTATAAATTTACTCTATTGTTCACTATGTTTTCACTCTGTTGGATCTCTCCTTCTTAACAAAATAACCCTCTATGCATTTCACTTCAAAATGCAACCACTAGACAATTCCTCTGTTGTCTCCTTACACACACATACAAAATAGGGTTTTTGAAGCAATCTAGTATACCTTTTCAAATCAGATAGCGAGATCTAGATCAACGATCAAGATCCAACACCCATACCTTGATGGTAAAACAATTAACATTTACAATAGGTCATGCATAGGATAAAACAATTAAATGCATAACTAACTCCGTAGAAGAATATTAAATGCATACATAAGTCGGCCCAAAAAGCTTATATAAGTCAGCCAAAACACTTATCCTCAAAGTTTGTATCATTCCAGACATGTATACAAAAATTGTTCTGCTCGGCACTTGACTTCTTTGTCACTCAGCACTTAATATCTCTGAGTCCTACTCGGCTCGGCAATGTAACTAGGAAAATTGAAAACTGTTCGGCAATGTTGCTCGACCTTACATAGTTTTAACTTGGCCACAGTGATAGCCAACTAAAACTGACTAATTGAATGACTAAGCATTGGTCACTAACCATCAACAAAACTTAGAGATTAACAATCTCCCCCTTTGATATTAGTGGCAAAAACACTTATCATTACTTCCGTTCATTCCATCAAAATATTTCCTAAGTACACTAAGTACTCCCCCTAGGAATATACTCAGAATAATTCATACAAAAAGTTTACTTGCCTTCAACAATTATATACAAGTGTACATGTACTGTACTGATGTATCATACTGTATCCTTTCATACTTCCTTACCAACTTCCCCCTTGTTGTTGTCACTGATTGCTGGTGGGGTTAATTTGTACTTATCCAAAAATTGTTTATGAAGCTGCAAGGTGGATTCAAATGTAGTATCCCAACTATCTTTTGCAATCTTCATAACCTCCAATTTTATTTCTAGCTTGGCAGCTAGACTCACTAAACTTTCTGCAATCGATAGATTTGCATTGCTCTATGATAACACCTTTGCAATTGAAAGTTCCTTCTATATGACCTCCAAGTGAGGCAACATGATTTTCTAAATAGTTATCAATTTGACCCTTATCCGACCATCTTTAGCCATAAGCTCGGCTATTCTCTGTTGTGCATTTATCAAATTATTAAGATGTAAAGAACTAGAAGTAGTATCTTTACCCAAAGTAGTGCCAGTTGATCTTAAATCTAACTATAGCTTCTCAACAAGCTGTAGATTATCCTTTGTGAAAAATTCAACATCATATAGTTTTATGTACAAAGAATAAACATTGGCTATAACTTTCTCTAAAGTTTCTACAAGAATAGAAAGTTCAACCTGTTTTGTGGCAATCTGCTCTGAGATTTTCTCTAGAACTTTGCTCTCAAATCTTCTCCTGGACCATTGTAGAAGCTTCTCATTGTTGTCTATGTCCTCATCAGTTACCTTCTGGACAATATTGACTAGCTGATCAATGATTGGAGCTTGAGGCATTTCATCCTCTAAGTCAAAAGCCTTTGCAAATATGTCTTTAATGTCATGCAACACCTTCTTTTGCTTTTGTTCTATCTTCATCTCTTCCTGTCTTTTCTTCCTCTTAAGTAATTCTTGAAGATTTCCTATTTGTTCAAAAGATAATTCATTGGGATCCCATTGTGGAATCACAATGACTTCATCTAGTGTTACATCTATAATCTAAGACTTCTTCTTCAAGATTTTATTTTTCTTCAATTCTAGAGAACTTATGCTCGACAGCATAATATCTTTTCCTTTGACAGTGTCAATATCCATTGCCTCTTTTAAATCTATCAATATTGTCTGTGGATTCAGCATACTCCCAGTTTTAGGACCTGTGGGAGTGGATGATGCAGAGTGTGGTAGATCAACCAACACTTGCACTACCTCTTCTTCTTTAGGCTCATCAACAATATCCTTCATCCCTACTCCACTATCTAAAACTGTTTTCACAACCTCTAAAATAGGTGAATTCTGTGAAGTTACCTCTTATTCATTTGTTTGTTGTTTCTCTTCACTTTTCTGATTATTGACAACTTCAAATATTTCATCAGATGTTGTGGTCTTCCCTTCTTCAGTATCAGTTGCCTTAATAGGCGAATCCGTGTTTTTACCACTCAGCATCTCTTGTTCCTCGCCATTCAAATTGCTTGGATCATTAACTATATAATCCATAGGACTGTATGCAATCAGATCAACAGAATTAGTTGAGTCTAATGCATCTTTGGTCTTGTCCTGTTCTATGGCAATTTGACCCTTTGTTATCTTTGGCTCAGGGGTATTCTTTACTTCAACTTATTTTTCCTTTTGCTCAAATGTCCCTTCACCAGATTTCTTGTCTTTTGGAATGGCCAGTCCAAAAATCTCTTTCCAAATCCTTGAGCTTTGTTGTACTATACCTTCAATATCATTTTTTAGGACGGCATAACCTCTAATTTTAGGAACAAACCTATTCTTGTAATCCTCAATGAATTTGGCTCTTTGTTTTGAAGTTAACTCAGGTATTACCTTGGCCAGAGTTCCTTCCCTTATCTGTCTCTCTATGGCAAGTGCAAATTCCCATTTGCATGATAGAAAATCATAAAGTTCATTGGGAACATGATTTCCTATCTCTGTAGGAGTTAATTTGAAAGTACTCATCATATCAAAGAGTTCTTGCTGTACTTTGTGCCTATCTGCATTATAAAAATTTCCATACTAATGAACTTAAAAGTTGCCAACACTGCTGAATTCCTCAATGTGTCACATACCTCATCAATACTAGCTAGTTTCTTAAATTTTGATGTAGGTATGTTGTTGGGTTCATTATTTTTTGTCTTCTCCTCATCACTATCTATCCCCAAATTTAGTCTCCTTCTTGGTCTCTTTCCTGGCTTACTCAGCTCAACCTTAGGAGCAACCTTTGCTTCCTTTCCAGAACTACTTTCTGCAACTTTCCTCTTACCGTATGCTTTTGTTTGCACTTCTACTGGGGAAGTAACAATAGATGCCCTAGTCCTCGGATGATTAGATATAGGAGGTGTAACCTTGGGTTTGGCTTTGCTCGGCTTGGTTACTATGACAATTGGTGGTCTCTTGCCCTTAGCTTTCTTAGTAACCTCTTCTGATGCACTTACTTCCTCCTCTGTAGATATATCCTCACCTTGTCCAGTGGTCAGGCCTAAAGGTGTATCCTCAATTTCTTCATCACTACCTAAGCCAACCATTTTCTTCAAGTTTTTCACAATCTTCTTTCTTTTCCTCTCCATAGTTCCCTCATTCAAACTTCTAGAAATTTTAGCCTTAGCTTCATCAAAATTTCCAAATCTCTCTGTTGTAGTATCAATTGCCTCTGCTAGGAGTGCAATGATGGTAGCTGATGCTTCATCAATGTTGATTTCATATGAAAATGGTTCTAAGAATGTTATCCTAGGAGTCATAGCCTGGATATAAGTATTATATGTATCAACTAGAAAACAGATTTCTTCATAGTGCTTCTCCACTAGTGACTTAGGAATCCTAGTCCTTAATCTCATTCTCTTCTTGAATTCTACAAAATAGCTCCCCATAATGCTGTTAAAATTACTTCCTAGTTTCTCCATACATTCACTAATCTGAACTGTAATGGGTCTATCCTTTTTCCAAACAATATTTCCCAATGTAGGAAATGTATCCTAAATGTAGAAAAATATACAGACTAGTAAAGAACCAAACTTACATGATGAGCTCTTAGCCTTTCTGATTGATGCAAGGTTCTCGGCTAATTGTGTCTGCTATAGCTCGGCAAGATCATATGTATGATTATTCTTAACAATTTTCATTGCCTGATCAACGACTGTACAAGGAACACTATCCAATTTGCTAGACTGATAGAACTTATGTGCTATTACTCTTACTCCAAAGTCAAGTTCTAGGTCTGTAATTGTAGAGATATTCATACCTTTGTTGTTCCATATGGCTCCAGTGTTCAATGTAATTTCTTCTTTGCTGTTATCCCTCATGGTCTTTTTCCCATTCACTACAGGGTATCCGGTCACTCGATTAATCATGCCTTTGGTGATCTTAACTGGTCCATTATCCAACCACATACACATGTTATGAACTTGACTAAGGATAACCTTAATCCATTCATCTTTGAAACCTTTTGTAAAATCTAGGGCACAAGTTAACCCTTTGTCGGCTAAATATTTGAATTCTGCCTTTAGAACTCCATTGACACACAATTTGCTGTAGGATTTCCTTACTTCACTATCACCTACTTCTCCAATATTAACCATATAACATGATCAAACATCATGAATCATGAGTACCTTGGGTGGAATGGATGAGAGGGCTCCCAATAAATCACTCTGAATCGCACTTTCAGGAACGACTCAAAAGTTGAGAGGTTCACATTCATCACTCCGTACTAACTGAATTTTCTCTGGTTCTGCCTCCATACTCTTAGCTGGTGTAGAAGAACTTGCAGCCATGATCTTGAAGTCAGGGTTCAAGAGATGAAAAAAAGATTACCTCGGCAAGTAATGCTTCACACTGTTCACCTTAGGATTGTTGACGGCATGCTGATGAAATCTTTGATGCTAACTTAGTTAAGACCAATTCTGCAAATCACTTTAATCATTTCGTAAATAGTAAAAATTGCAAGGTAAAAAAATGAAGTGTTAACTGTTCATCCTTTTATAAACTTTGAAAGGTCAGGGTAGGTAAGAAATGAATGTTCTACCTGTTGAGTTAGTGCAAGCCATCTGTCCTCGGCTTTAACACAACTTGCATCCCACTCGGCTTACTAACCTCAGCCATCATAAAACTTACTCAGCCAACAAAACTCAGCACTCACTAAAGAACTCGACCTTAGTGTCTGTGATTGATGCTCAACACCTATAGTGCAATTTTCTCATCTTGGCATTTTGTCTTCAAAATATGTCATGGTGCATCTTTACATATGCAAATATAGACTTTTGTACTTTTCATGTTAGGAACTGATGTAAGATAAGAGTTTCAGATGCAGTTCCTTACATACCTCTTTTTTTCTTAGTTGGAGATGATGTGATCACCTGATCCATTGGATTGGGTGACCTCAACTTCATTAGCTTCACTATTGCATGGCTCAGACTTCTTAACCCATGTCTTGTTCATCTTTACTCTAATTTTCTCAACTGTAGGAGCAGGTACCCTAGTCTTGCAATCTTTCCTTGTATGACCAATTTTTAGACAACTGTGACAAAATAGGCTTCCATTCATCCAAATTTTAGACTTTCCTCTGAAATGTGTCCTAATGCAATTTTCTAGAACATGTCCATACTCACCACAGTAATGACAACTATGCCATGTATTGTAATCCCAATTGTAAGTATTGCCTTTTCTTGGTGATTTCTCTTGTACCTTTGATGTCCACTATTGTTTACCTTTAGATCTACAATCTTGTGCTCTATGACCATATTTGTGACAGTTATAGCAATTACCATTGAGTCTAGGTGTTTTGATTGCCTTTGTCTTACATTCACGTGCTTGATGTCCAAACTTATTACAGTTAAAGAAATAACTATTAAAGTTATTTTTCGGATTGGACTTACCATTTTTGCTTTAGCAAATGTTTTCTGTATGACCTAGTTTCCCACAGTGGTGACAAATAGGTTTGTTAATTCTTGGCTTTGCATACCTTCTTTCACCTGTCTTAGATGATTGTCCTTCTTCAATGGTTGTATGTTGTTTAGTGTGACCTAATCCAGAAGAATCTTTAGGTCTTCTTGATGCTTCCACCAGTTGTTCAAAGTAGCTCATAGCTACATTGGGATCATTCACTCTGTTATTAAGTTCTTTCTCAGATCTCAATTCATCTTTCAATTGAATATTCTCAGATCTAAGATTTACAATCTCCAAGTCTTTCCTACTGATCTCCAAATTCACAAGTAGTAGTTGATTTTCCATGTCTACTTGATTAACTGTCATTGTTTGCACATCATGTGTTCTTTCATCAAGTCTGGTATTCATCATTCTTTTGTCTTCTTCTACCATAGCCTTGTCATCTTCGGCTTTCTTTTTCTGTTCAACAACTTCACACATTCTTATTGATTGGGCTTCTTGTTCCTTTTTCAAGTTTTTGACTTCTTCACATAGTGCACTATTGTCTTCTAGTAGATCTGCTATTGCTGCATCGCTCTTAGTAGAATTTCCATTCTAAAATAGATTTGTAGTGTTCTCTTCCTGATAATGAGTGTAATTCATTAGTTTGGCCAAATATTTCCTTGCAGTCAAGGACTTCTTTAATTATTGTCTTGCAGTCTCAAGCTGTTGTAGTGCTAGCTGAATATCAATCTTTTGATTCTCAATGACTTTACCCATCTTGTAGACCTCCATCTCAAGATCTATATTCTCAAGCTTATTATAACCCTTTTAGAGAACTGAGCTCTGATACCAATTGTTGGAAATACAATAATGGGAAAGGAAGATACTGAGAGGGGGGGGGGGTGAATTAGATCTTTAAAATTAAACACTTAAAATAAAATTGATCAACATTCATACATATATGAATCTAATGTAATTTTAGATAGCATCCACACAATGAAATAAATAACACATAACACAATAACTTGGTAACCCAGAAACCCAAATAGGCAAAACTAGGGTGGGGATGACACCCACAAATTCTCCACTACTGCAGTAATAAAGTGTACCTGTTAAGGTTACAAATGTTGATCACAAAATGTAATCTACCCTGTTAAAGGTCTGCCCAGTTAAGAGCTTAAGATCATTACAGTCTACCTTGTGAAAGGATTTGAACTTACAATGAAGTAAGCACTCTGTTAGGAGATTAAGAAAGGTCTATTAGAACCACTCTATTAAGATATTTTCACCTGATACAATGATTAGAATGTCTCAAGTCTTGATCCTTTGATATGCACCCTGATGCTAATGACAGATCTCCTCTTTTTAGTACCTTCTATGATCTCATAATATGTTATAACTTTACTCTACTGTTCACTATGTTTTCACTTTGTTGGATCTCTGCTTCTTAACAAAATAACCCTCTGTGCATTTCACTTCAAAATGCAGTCACTAGACAATTCCTCTGTTGTCTCCTTACACACACATACAAAATAGGGTTTTTGAAGTAATATAATATACCTGTTCAAATCTGATAGCAAGATCTAGATCAATGATCAAGATCCAATACCCATACCTTGATGGTAAAACAATTAACATTTACAATAGGTCATGCATAGGATAAAACAATTAAATGCATAACTAACTTCATAGAAGAATATTAAATGCATAAATAAGTTGGCCCAAAAATCTTATATAGGTTAGCCAGAACACTTATCCTCGAAGTTTGTATCATTCTAGACATGTATACAAAAACTGTTCTGCTCGGCACTTGACTTCTCTGTCACTTGGCACTTAATATCTCCGAGTCCTACTCGGCTCGACAATGTAACTAGGCAAACTGAAAACTACATGGCAATGTTGCTCGGCCTTACATAGTTTCAGCTTGGCCACAGTGATAGCCAAATAAAACTACCTAATTGAATGACTAAGTGTTGGTCACTAATCATCAACATAACTTAGAGATTAACAACATTCATAGAATGGTCCCTATAATCATTTATGAACCTTCAAATTAAATGCAAAACATTTATTCCTTTAGGATAGTCACTTAAAAATTCAAAATCTATGTATGAAAAGCACTTAGATCATAAAAATTTCATTCAAATACTTCTATCCTAGTGATTAATGTATCTAAGTTACTCAACAATCCAAACAACTATGAAACCAAACCAAAATAAGAAGAATTTCAAGTTTTATTGCATTTTCAGGTACATTTTGTACAATGTTTGTACTATGCATTACATTTCTTTCAAATACCTCCCATAGGCTTTATAAATATTCCCACTAACTATCCCAATCAGTTCCTAAACACCCTTTCCCTCCTAATTACATGTAACCGTTGGAATTCAAAAATTTAAATTTCCAAACATTGTTTTCTTGAATTTCATTTACTAATGATGACATGTAACTGATTGAATGTTTGAAGATGTTAAGTTGATGATCGTGCAATGCATTAAATCAGTTAATATATTATATTTTCATTGATGTCAACTTGATATAATATGTATGGTCATGGGAATACATCCAAAGACTTCAAAGAATCAATGAATCAAAGGCTATGCTTTCAGTAATGCATATAATTCAAGTATTCACAAAGTGACTACATAACCTGATGGAAAGAGTAAAAGAGAAAAGTCACAGTGTTACCCGACGAGAAAATGCACAGCATTACCGACAAGCAAAGTTACAATGTTTCCCGACGAGAAGGCACAGAGTAGCCTGACGGAAAAGACAAGGGTGAAGATCCTGATGACAATTGAAGTCACACGAATGGAACATTCAGTTATCACCGGTGACTAACTAAAGTATTGACCGACAGAATAGAGAGTTCAAAAAATGAAAAAATGCTTAGCTGTCAAGAGCTAAAGATAGACTTAACTTATACTTATCATTGTTTTAATCATCCAAATAAAGCCGGAGATAAGTAATTGATTTAAAGCTGATTTTTTCAATTGGCAAGAAGATCTCTTTGAGATAAAACTGGAGTTTGCTTTAAATCTAATTGGCGAGAATTGTGGATCACGCCAAGAATCAAGAAATTCAAGAAAAGATCAAATCATGTCTATATAGAGACAAAACCAATTCATTATGATTAGTGTGGGGTGAAGAGAGAAGAGGGAAGATGCTAACGAGATTCTAGAGGAGAAGAAAGTCTTCATTTAGACCTGATCAATCAAGCTGAGGAAAGAGATAGATTCTGCAAACACCGGTGAATAGTGTGACAACATCACAGAGCATAACAATGTGGAGAAAATCTATAAAATTGATTATATTGATTAGAGAGATAATGCACTTACAATAGATCTAAAAATCTGCAATTAAGTTCTATGTGTTAGCATATCATTAATATTTCAGTTTAACCATTGAAGCATCAAGTCTCTTAACCAAGCAGGACTTAAAATTCTTATAAAATTGAGATACATCCCAAGGAGTATCAAAAAGTTTGATCATAGAAAGTAGCATTGGATATTCTCGATACCTATTGACAGGCCAAGTGAGTGTTTGATCAAGGATGGTAGCATTAGATGCAAGATACTAGGTGACAAACTATCTTTTAAATCCTCTAACAAGGTCACACCTAACAATGTGTTTGTAACCTTTAACAGGGTTGGCTCCTAACAGAGCTCACTTCAGAAGAGTGAAAATTTGGGGTACCAGTCCCAGTGGTTTTTCCCTTAACAGGGTTTCCATGTTAAAAATCCATGTATCATGTGTTTATGTTTTATTACAGTAATGTTTTACATTTCACATATGCAATTCTGGATTGATCGGTATACTCTGCATATTTACTATATTTCAATAAATAGTTGACTGCTTATCGGTAAACATACATAAGAAGGTTTTACAAAGCAATCCGACAAGTAGTAAATTGATATAAGTATTTCAAGGCATTCATCTTGTAGGATAGAAGATAACTAGAGGCATAATTTGTGGTTATAAGATTTAAGGATTAATTTTTGAGGCCACTGATTCACCCCCCCCCCCTCTCAGTTATT
>MU224614.1:156615-167293 GCA_018584345.1 Thuja plicata
TATTAATTATATTTTAGCCAATTAAACATATATCAAATGTGCATCCAAAGAAACATAACACAAGAACACATAACACATGATATGATTATGGAGAACCTTGATCAGAGGAAAACTCTGGTGGGGATTACTACCCACAAATATTGTACTAGGTATAATGAACCTGTTAAAGTTCCTTTGCTCTGTTAGAAGAAGTCTGTACAAATTGAGTACAATGACCTGGTTAAAGGTCTGGCCCTGTTAGGAGTCTTTTAAAAAACCCTGTTAAAGGTATATGGCTCACTACCTAGGCTTAATACCCAATAAGATGAAGGCTACAACCCTCTGAATATTGATATGCACTATACCAAAAATGAACTGTTGTGATGACACTATTGTCTGATCAGTTCCGTGTATGTGTGAATGCTCTTACTCCTTTAAAGAGCTATATCATATACTAACTTCATTGTACTATCTCTCTGTAACTTTCTCTTACATAATAATCAATTCTTGTAACATTACATACTTATATGTTTACAACTGAATAGGCACGACCCAAAATATAACACTAGTCAGCCTTAAAACAAAATATACAACGCTTTCGAACAAGTCGGCCTAAGCGTGTTTACTACAACATTAATTAAATTAATACAAACTTATAACTAAAGGTGCTTAGCCATTACATTACAAAATTATTCACGCTAATCAAAACTGTAGTCGCCTTCCATGCTCTGTTTCCTGGACTGCAGGTCTACTGATCGGCCTGTAACATTTTCGTAATTATGTTTTGTATATTATGTGTCTAGATATAGCATGTATATACATCATATAATATATACCTAAGTACACATACTCTGGTGTGATCTCTAACATGTGCGCTAATGTGTTGATCTCTATATCTCTCTGTCTGTCCTATTTTCTGTACTTAGTCATTTTATCTTCTAAGTTATCTTTGACAGAAACTTAGTATGAATTTGTTGCCATGATTGACAACACAAAATAAGTCATGCTTCCTCAGGAAGTCAACTTTCCAACAGTGACTACATAACCCGATAGAGTGCACACCGACAGACAGAGTAAAAGAGAAAAGTCACAGTGTTACCCGATGAGAAAATGCACAACATTATCGACGAGCAAAGTTATAGTATTTCCCGACGAGCAAAGCATGGAGTAGCCCGATGGTAAAGACAAGGATGGAGATCTCGATGACAACTGAAGTCACACCGATGAAATAGTCAGTTATCACTGATGACTAACTAAAGTGTTGACCGACAGAATAGAGATTTCAGAAAATGACAAAATGCTTAGTTGTCAAGAGCTAAAGATAGACTTAACTGATACTTATCAATGTTTTAATAATCCAGATAAAGCCAGAGATAAGTAATTTATTTAAAGATGATTTGTCCTGTTGGAAAGAAGATCTCTTTGAGATAAAACTAGAGTTTTCTTTAAATCTAATTGGCGATAATTGTGGATCACGCCAAGAATCAAGAAAGTCAAGAAAAGATCAAATCATGTCTATATAGACAAACCCAATTTATTACGATTAGTGTGGGGTGAAGAGAGAAGAGGGAAGATGCTAATGAGATTATGAAGGAGAAGAAAGTCTTCATTCAGACCTGATTAATCAAGCTGAGGAAAGAGCTAGATTCTACAAACACCAATGAACAGTCAAACAACATCACAGAGAAGAACAACGTGGAGAAAAGGTATAAAATTGATTATATTTATCAGGGATATAATGCACTTAAAATAGATCTAAAAATATGCAATTAAGTTGTATGTGTGAACAGATAATTAATGTTTCAGTTTAACCATTGATGCGTCAAGTCTCTTAACCAAGCAGAACTTAAAAATCTTATACAATTGAGATACATCCCAAGGAGTATCAAAAAGTTTGATCATAGAAAGTAGCATTGCATATGCCCGATACCTATTGACAGCCCAAGTGAGTGTTTGATCAAGGATGGTAGCATTAGATGCCAGATACTAGGTGAAAAAATATCTTTTAAATCCTCTAACAAGGTCACACCTAACAGTGTGTTTATAACCTTTAATAGGGTTGGCTCCTAATAGAGCTCACTTTAGAAGAGTGAAAATTTGGGGCACCGATCACAGTGGTTTTTCCCTTAATAGGGTTTCCACGTTAAAAATCCATGTGTCATTTGTTTATGTTTTATTACTTTGTTATTTTACATTTCACATATGCAATTCTGCATTGATTGGTATACTCTGCATATTTACTATATTTCGGTAAATAGTTGACTGCTTATCGGTAAACATACAGAAGATGGTTTTACAAAGAAATCTGACAAGTAGTAAATTGATATAAGTATTTCAAGGCATTCATCTTGTAGGACAGAAGATAACTAGAGGCATAATTTGTGGTTATAAGATTTAAGGATTAATTTTTGAGGCCACTGATTCACCCCCCCCCCCCCNCTGATTCCCCCCCCCCCCCCCTCTCAATTATTAATAACAACTAAGTCCCTCCCAACCTATTACATCTTGATCTCAGAGGATCATTTATTACTCCCAAAACCTTATTAACACTATTAGACTCTTGAGACACTCTTGGCCCTAATTACATAGCTTTGGTCCTAGGGTCCTTGTAAGGACCCTTAGGACTTTTGACCATTACATCATTTTTTTTTTTACAAAATTCCATGATTGGCTTTAAAATGTTCCAATCGACCTCCTTTGACACCTTCTTGTATTCCTTGGTTCCATGGTCTCTCATGTTGTCTTTCCCATGGCTTGGTGCCCCTACACCAAAGAGTGCCCCCAATGTTGTGGTAGTTGTTGATATATAAAGTAGTAGGTGCTTTCCATCTATAGGAAGTACTAAACCTGGTGGTGACATCAGGTACTCTTTGATTTATTGGAAACCTTGTTCGCACTTTTCATCTCATCTAAATGAAATATTTTTACTTAATAGATGTTGAAAGTGGTGAAATTTATTTGCTAACTGTGCTATCAAGTGGCAAATAGATTGGAATTTCCCTTGCAATGATCTCAACTAATGAATATTCCTTGGTGGTGGTATTTCTAGCATAGCTTTGACTTTAGCAGGATTAGCTTCAATTCCTTTAGCTGAAAAAATATAACCTAGGAGATTCCTAGTAGTTACCCCAAAGACACATTTTTTTGAATTCAATCTAACTTTATATTATTCTAATTGTGTAAAAATATTATCCAATATTTCTAGATATCCTTCTCTAGTATAGTATTTTCCAATAAAATCATCCACATATTCTTTTAGGTAGGTGTATATCATGTCATGAAAAATGGTAGTCATAGCTTGTTGATAGGTGGCTCTAGTATGTTTCAACCCGAAAGGCATGATGTTCCAACAGAAATTTCCTCAAGGACAAGTGAGTGTTTTCTTGACTTGATCTTAAGTAGCAATTTTAATTTGGTTATATCCTAAGAAACCATCCATAAGACAAATAAGCTCATATACTAGTATTAGATCCCCTATTATATCTATATTTGTTTGGGACAAGCTTTGTTAATATCTTTGAAATATGAACAGACATGAACACTCCTATCCAATTTTGAGACCAGTACTAGATTGGAAATCCACTTTGCATAATCAGTAGGCCTTATAAATCCACTATCTAGAAAAAATTTCAATTTTTCCTTTACAAAAGTGTCACTTGTGGGTGCATTTTCCTCAATTTATGTTTTACAGTTTTTTCCCTTGGTGGTAAAATCAAGTGATGTATAAATAAATTAGGATCAATTCTAGGCATATCTTCATTGGACCAAGCAAAATTCACTTTTATTTCCTTAAAATTTTGTATAAATGTCACTCTTTGCTTAGATGTTAATGATCTATCTAGATGTATAATTTTGGGCTTTTCTTCTATTCCAAGATTTGCTACCACTATTTCTCCACTAACATGGATGATTTTTCATGATAAGATGGTTAGGGAAGTGTGTCAATCTTTCCATCCTTAGGCACCTTAGAGGGGTTTCAAACTTTGGATACATCCTTTATTTTTACTTTTTTTTAGTCTAATAGCACCTCGGAGTAGTTTTCACTAGAAGACCTATTTATATTTTCTATAATTTTACAACAGAAAGGGTCAACTCCTTCTCCAAAGTAAGCCACACTGTAAATTTTAATAGTGAATCCAACTCTATAGTCCCCAAGGTGTAGGTCACTTTGTGCTTTGAGAAAAATTACTATAGCCTCATCATTTTGTAAGGTATCCAATTGTGGTAGTCCTTGTTGGTCGCAATCAATGAGTTCATGATGGATAAGGGATAGATAGTACAAGATTATCAAACAGGGGAAGAAGATGGATGTGGCAGAGATCCTATTACAACTATTTGAGGAGAACATGTGCACAATAAGGTCTTCAAGGAAAAACACATGTAAGTTTGGTTCCCTCATAATGTGTATATTTTTTTACTTTGAAGAATACTTTCCTTCCATAGGAAAAGTTGCATGGGACACAAGTAGACCAATTACCACTCAGATAAGTGAATTCATAGAATCACTTGGTATAGACTTTGACAATGTAATACATGAATATTTCAAAACCATTAAGGAAATGCTACAAGCAAGAACTAGAATTCCTGAGAGTTTGATAGAGGAACACCGAGAAGAGATATGTTTTATGGTGGATACAGACTTCACTTACATACAAGCTAGAGTTCCAAGGAAATCATGGCTTACAAAGTTGGATTATGAAATAAAAATAGTATTAGCAACTGAATGCATTCAGGCATTGTTAAATGAACTCATTAACAACAAGCAATTAATATTTGGTACATATGAAGAGGCCAAACTGAAGATTAAGTCAAATCTTGTTGTCTAGAAGGCTGTAAAATAGTAAAAAATAATGGTAAAGAATCTGAAAAAGAACTTGAAAATATCTTCTGATGGAGAAGAAGATGAAGAAGGTAAGGAGGAACAAAAAAGTAAGGAGGAACTCACCAAGGACCAGCTTCCCATCAATGATACAATACAGACAAATGAATCAGAGGAAGAGAAGTCTGATTCACCACCTCCTCCTCCACCTAAAAAGTCTAGAACAAGAAGTCAAACAGCACAGGATGCTATTCCTTCTCCCATGGTAAAAGGGAAGGTGTATAAGAGGAAGCCTGCACCACAAAAGGAAGAACAACCAGCTAGGGCACCTGCCAAGAGGAGGAAATATGTTCAGAATGATGAGGAATTAAAAGATTCAACTATGGATGAACCTGACACTGTAAAACTTGCAAAGGAAACATCAAAGGTAACATCACCAACTGAAGACATTGATGAAATATGTAAGTCTATTACTGAAGCTGCATCTATTGGTCATCCTAAGATAAGAAAATGGTTAAGATGGGACACTGAAGAATAGAATAAGATAGAAGATGCACTAATTGCTAAAATGTGCAAACATTATTATGTCCCACTACAATTCACTACACGTGATGTGACACAAGAACTATTAGATAAAATATCTTCTAGATTTAATTTTGTACTCCATGAGGAGAAGAGGGTAAGAGAAAGAGTACTGGTCTCTCTTTTACCTCCTGAATCAACAAAAGAAGAAATCAATGAAGTCATGGATAAATATGAAAAAATCTTCTCACCCAAGTTGAGAGCTTATAAATTACTAAAAGAACAACTTATAGAGTTAGAAGAAGACACTCATAAAATATGGAGTGAGATAATCAATCCTGATGAGGAAAGCAGTCCTGAAAAGGAACCTATCAACAAAATAGGTAACTCAACAATTGAGTTAGATAGTGAAGAGGTACAGATCACAGGACAAAAATAGACTAATGTTATAGATGAGGACTGGTCAGAAGATGGTAAAGGTGATCAAGTACCAGCAAGCCCCATCCACATAAACTTGGAGGATGAAGAAGTTACCAAAGAAGAACTGTCAATAAAAGGTAACTTAGATGTTGATATAAATGATGATTCATGTTTAGACAACATTGTAGATACCATTACAGGAAAAGACCCTGCATCAGAGGTTCAAAAAGATGAAGACATCAATGCTGCAAAGGGTAAGACCGACGGACATGACATAGCTATTGACACTGCAATAGTCAATACACCGACAAACATGAATATATTAATAGATGTTATTTATATACAGTCAAGTCAGGATAGATCATCTAAGAAAGATGATGATATACCCAAGGATATGGGTACTGATGAAAATAAAGGTGCATACAACACTCCCAAGGATACAGATACATAAATGAAGGATGCAACCGATGATTAGCAAGATGTATCAAAAGATCCGAACAAAGAGGCAGATAACACCACTGATGATACATTGAGAAAGGGTGAAGAGCAAGATAAGAGTGAAGGTGTCAAGAAGAATGAAGGTATAAAACTAAAATAATATTCATCTGTTGATACACCCAAGGTACATGAGGAGACGTCTTCACCAAACCAGCCGGTGAACACAAAATAGATACAAAAAGATGCCTCATCCTCTCGACACTCACCCACAAAATCTACCCAATCTCAAGCCTTACAGATGGTGGTACATCAATCTGTAACCCAGACAAAGAAGAAGAAGAAGAAGAAAATAGTAAAGAAGGATATATTGGTTGTGACACTATATGAAGTCATTGAAGTTCCAACCTGGGACATTACCACTTTGGACAGTGACAAACTTCAAGAGTTTGGAGTGCTATGTCAGAGAAAATCCATACAAAAGAAAATGATACAAGTACATAGGGAAAGTATGGCACTTGACAAAGCTAACGAGATACTCCAACAACTTGTTCCTGAAGTAAAACTTGAAGAAAATGCTTCAGTAAAGGAAAAAATTGATGTTCTTACCGACGCCATTACAGAGCAAGGTATAGATGTAGAACAAGCAATGGAAGATCAAGCAGAAAAGAAATATAAATTCAAATTAATTGATAAAATCAGCCAAGAAGTGGCATTGAACAAGGTAAAGCTCTCAGAACTCACTGATGAATTAGAGCCAATGATTGCTGAAGAAATCACCTTAGTTCAAAAGATGTGCACACTAGAGAAATTTGGAAAAGAAAATAGTGACAAACTAGCAGAAATAGATTCCAATGTCACAAAAAGTGCACAAAGCCTAACCTCTCATGCCGATAGCATAAAGGCACTTCATGACATGGTCATAGAGGTGAATAGGCTAAGGCAAGAAATATGAGATGCTGAGGCACAATTTAGAGGTGAGATTACTGAACTTCAGGCACATATTCTACCCAATCTAACTATTTTGTAGCAACATATTTCTGATGCTAGAAATCTGATAGCAACCCCTGAGATGTCTATAGTAGATAGCATCTATGACATACATGTAAGGATTTCACTAGAGCACATGGCTCTAGAAATGCTAAAGGAGAAATGGGAAAAGATGATGGAGGAGATCAAGTCCTCACATTCCCACCTTTTTGAAAAGCTGTAAGTACCTTTCCTTTAGAATCAAAAAAGGAGGAAAGGACAAGTATATAGTTATGTACAATATATATCATAATGAAAAAGGAGGAAAAGAAAAATACATAAGGATATGTATATATACTTACACTTACCGGCATATACATAGGGGAAGTCATTCAAATGACTAAGGAAGAAGTATACACAGGTGTACATACTAATACACTCAGTATGTTTCACATATCATGTTTTTTGATACTAATGTCAAAGGGGGAGATTGATGACATTATTTTTCCATTAGTACACTTAGTGAAAAACATTAGCAGAGATCACTGATAGACTTCAAGCATTACCGGCGAATAGCAAGCATACCCAACAGAACACAGAGGTCATGAAAAATGCTAAGTATAGAATCAACAAGCATCACTGGCGACCAAAAGCATCACCGACGACACAGTTCTGAAAACTAACCTGATAGAAATAGAAAAGGCATACCCAATGACAAGTTCAATAAAGGAACACCGACGACCAAGAAAACCGACCATCAGAACTGACAGTCAGTTAGAGAACCCACAAATTGTGGATCTGATTTTTACACGACGGATAAAGCAATGTAATTCTATTTATAGAATTTTTATTTATTTTAAATCATAACTTGAGGGACAAGCAAGCTTTATGTAAATATTTTAATGCATCCTAACGGATCTAAAACATATCTAACTAAAGATCAAGGTCAAGTTGTAAACCTTGGATCCAGAGTTAACTTGCGATGCATGAATCAAGAATTGAGCCTAATTTAGTATAAATAGATGTTCAAACTCAATTGTGAAATAGGAATTAATTATTGTTGATAGCCACGAAGAGCATCTAAGGAGAAGAAGGAAGAATTCATGCAAAGTTTAGAAATAGAATACATCAGTTATCAAGAACACACAGAGGCTACCGATGAGCAGATAAAGGTATTATTCAATCATGGAAGGATGATTACTTATATGTAAGAAGCTTAATTGGATCTGTTATTAGCAATTGGAGATTGCATATATCATCAGATCAAAGACTTATGTAGTTGCATTCTAACAAGTGCATCACATCTAAAATCCTTTTGTAGAAGGTGGACTTAACCGTTCTTTCCAAATCTCTTAACAGAGTGCACACTTAACAGTGTTGCTAAAGCTTCAAACGAAGTAGATCTTAACAGGTCTCCACTGTAATACTCCTAACAGGGTAGGTCATCAAAAGTGACCAATTGTAAGCCTTAACCGGCCCCTTCTTATCTGCAGATAGTGAAGTCTTGTGGGTAACAATCCCCACCACAGTTTTTACTTCCTAACAGGAGTGTTCTGTGATATCATATCTTGTGTCATGTGTTATCTATTTTCATGAATATTTTTCTTATGATTACATACTAAAATAATTTATGATATGATTGCGTATACATAAAGAAAGATGAACAGTTAGATAAGATAATTTACAAACTGATGATTAAGGGTTAATGGGCTAACCAAGAAAAGTTTTAGAGGTACTAATTCACCTCTCCCCTCTCAGTACATCATCTCCATATAATTCCAACAGTTGATAGCCATGAAGAGCATCTAAGGAGCAGAAGGCAGAATTCATGCAAAGTTCATAAACAGATCACATCAGTTGTCAAGAACACACAGAGGCTACCGACGAGTAGATAAAGGTATTATTCAATCATGGAAGGATGATTACTTATATGTATGAATCTTAATAGGATCTATTATCAATAATTAAAGATTGCATACATCATCAGATCAAAGACTTATGTAGTTGCATTCTAATAAGTGCATCACATCTAAAATCCTTTTGTAGAAGGTGGACTTAACCATTCTTTACAAATCTCTTAACAGAGTGCACACTTAACAGTGTTGCTAAAGCTTCAAATGAAGTAGATCTTAACAGGTCTCCACTATAATACTCCTAACATGGTAGATCATCAGAAGTGACCAATTGTAAGCCTTAACCGGCCCCTTCTTATCTGTAGATAGTGAAGTCTTGTGGGTAACAATCCCCGCCATATTTTTTACCTCCTAATAGGAGTTTTCTGTGATATCATATCTTGTGTTATGTGTTATCTATTTTCATGAATGTTTCTGTTATGGTTACATACTAAAGAACTTATGATATGATTGCATATACATAAAGAAAGATGAAAAGTTAGATAAGATAATTTACAAACTGATGATTAAGGGTTAATGGGCTAACCAAGAAATGTTTTAGAAGTACTGATTCACCCCTCCCCTCTCAGTACATCATTCTAATATAATTCCAACAATTGGTATCAGAGCTAAGTCTCTCTCTTAAAAATCTTATAGACTTGAGAGAAAAGATCAGAGCAATGGACAAGTTCAAACTGGACATGACTATTGAGAATGAGCAGTTACAAATGTAAATAAACTATGAGCAGTATAAGGAGGCGAAAATAAAATTGAGAAAACTTATTGATGAAAGAAACATGATGGCAACCAGACTGAATGAGAAAGACTACAAAGAATTGGAAATACTAGATTTCTTTGAAACAACGGAATCATCAATGAGCAAAGCTTCAGATGCATCAATTGAAGAAATTACAAGTATACAAGAGATCAATCTACATCTGATAGATCAAATCAAGATGTTGTAAATTGGTCAAGAGACTCAAATGGTGAAAATGATTGATGTCATGAATGATGCAAGAAAAGCTGAAAATGAAAGAACACTAGCCATTGATGATAGGAGGAAAATTATAGAGAAACTACTGTGTGCATAAATGTTGTCACACTTCTATGAATCATTCCATTCAAGGTTGCTCAAGAATGAGGCCTCAAATATCAATCCATAGCTCTCTAGTCATGGATGTGTAAAAATGTAAAATGAAGGCCCTCAGATTGACCTAGTTGTGTCTATTGCAAATACACCATGAAACGAGAGATTCGAATGCATGAAAATGAAATCTAATCTATATGATAACAATGCATCAAAGAAAATTACTCTAAATGATAACAATGCATATTAATCTATGAAAGGAAATGCAAGTGCAAGATTAATCTATGAAAACAAATGTGAATCTAATCTATATGAGGAGCCATGAATGCAAGAATAAAGAAAACAAGAAGAGAGCTTGAGTGCTCAAATTCTCCTCCAAGATTGCTCTCCAAACCTGCAGCATAACAATACTATGAAAACCTAATATTAAAATGAGAAGGAGAGGTCTCCTTTTAAAGGAAAGTGAACGATTGAGATTAAGAGGCAAAAATCAAAGGCTATGATTAAGAGGCAAAAACCCACCACTTAGGAAGATGTGATGAAAAAGGGATTTTA
>MU224615.1:10301-34057 GCA_018584345.1 Thuja plicata
TGTGATGCACTTGTTAGAATGCAACTACATAAGTCTTTGATCTGATGATAAATGCAATCTTCAATTGCTGATAACAGATCCTATAAAGCTTCATACATATAAGTAATCATCCTTTCATGATTGAATAGTACCTTTGTCTGCTCATCGGTAACCTCTATGTGTTCTTGATAACTGATATACTATGTTTTTGATCTTTGCATGAATTCTGCCTTCTGCTCCTTAGATGCTCTTCGTGGCTATCAATAATAAGAATTCATGTATTCACAATTGAGTATGAACATCTATTTATACAAATTTAGGTTCAATTATTGATTCATGCAGCGCAAGTTAACTCTAGATCCAAGGTATACAACTTGACCTTGATCTTTAGTTAGATATGCTTTTGATCCGTTAGGATAATTTAAAGCATTTACATAAAGCTTGCATGACCATCAAATTCTGATTTAAAACAAAATAAAACTCTATAAATAGAATTACATTGCTTTAACCGTCGTGTAAAACTCAGATCCACAATTTGCAGGTTCTTGATCTTTCTATCGGTTCTGATGGTCGGTTTTCTTGATCGTCGGTGTTTCTTTCTTGAACTGGTCATCGGGTATGCCTTTTCTATTTCTGTCAGGTTAGTTTTGAAAACTGTGTCACCGGTAATGCTTGTGGTCGTCGGTGATGCTTGTCACTGTTATACTTAGCATTTTTCTCAAAATCATTGCTCTGTCAGGTATGCTTGCATTTCACCGGTACTGTTTGTGGTTCGTCGGTAATGCTTGTTGTCTGCCGGTAATGCTTTCTATCTATGTTTTTCAGTGAGTATACTAATGGAAAAATAATGTCATCAATATACACATATATATGCATGTATATATGCATACATATATATACACATATATACATGCATATGTACACATATATGCATATATACACATATATACATGCATATGTACACATATACATGCATATATACACATATACATGTGCATATATACAAAAAAATGTATATAAAAAACAATATACATTATATATACAAATAGTATATATTAAAAAATGCAAATAGAAAACGTTAAAAACCTGTTAAACGATGCTTGTCAATTCAGATGCCCCACAGTTTCAATCTAGCCAAAACAGTGACTTTCACTGTTTTGGCGGGCGGGGTATATCGCCAAATATTTCAACCTAACTACTTTTGATTGAAAGTAGCTAAGTATTTTTGATCGAAAGTACTTAACTACTTTCAATCGAAAGTAAGTTCCGATCGAAAGTACTTAGTTTTTGTACTTCAATCGGAACAAACATACTTCCGATCGAAAGTATGAACAGGGGGATGAAATCCTTCCTCCCAAAAAGTGTAACGCACTACTGTGGGATCACCCTGCCGCGATTGCGCGACCATCTATCACGTGTCGGCCATGAGTCTACCAGGTCACTTGCAAAATTTTGACGTCATTAGAATCGATGTGGGATTAATCCCCTGAGTGTTTTAAAGCTTTGGCAGGATACTGCGCCCAAAATTATGGGTCCCACCAAAACATCATTCAGCTTCCCAAGGGGCCGCCAATGGGCCTCTTGACTCTTAATCAAATAATTATATAAGTGCAAACATATAAAAACCTTTCAAAATTTTAAAAACCAGCGCATGTGGGACAAACATTTTATAAGTTTTTTAAACTTTCCATCCTTATTCATTACCTGCGCATTCTTTCCCATTACCACACACAACAAATGAAACAAAAACACCTGTCAAAGCATTTATATTTGTAGTTTTAAATAACCCTCGATGCATGGCCTTTTCATACTCTGTGTAACCTCTTGATTTCCCACATAGGCTTCTTGCTTATATACACCTGTCCATTGCACTTTTGCATAAAAATAAACATAGCACCAACAGCTGTGCAGGCTTCAATATGAAGTCTTCTGCGCCTTCATCCACACACCTGTTCATCCATGAAGGCACGTTCTCAGACGACATGATGACCACTGGAATCTCTTTCAACTTCGACGATTCCTGTTTAATTTTCTTGAGCAACTCATAGCCAGTTATTCCTGGCATACTGTAGTCGGTGATTATCATGTCTACCTTCAATTTGTTGATTTGTGCATTATTGCTCTCATTGCCTAATCTCAAGAATTCCAGTGCTCTTCTTCCACTATCAACCACGGTCACTGCAATAACAAGTTTCGGTGCAAATTTCATAACAAAACATATTGAAAAATGAGTTTTCTTTTAGATGTTTTAACTACTTTGCCTCCAACTCGTTTGTGCAGCCCTTTGCATGTTTATTGCGCAGCTGGCATTTACTTTGTGCATTTCCTTATGAAAGTTTCTGAAACTTGTTTTCGTTCTTGTTTTATACTTGTCATGTTTCTTGGCATATTTCGTAGCCTGTCCTCTTGAAATGCCAACTGCATTTGCTATGAAAATCTTAAACAACTCCTCCATCTTCAACCAACTACACAACCACTTATACCATTGATCAAGCATTTCTTATTGATCATGAATGTCTCCCCATTACCTTGCGCAAGCTTCTAATAGCTGCGCAAATATTTCTTTACATTGTCTGTGCATAAACTTGGTTTTACACCTGCCAAAGCATTGTGATTGGTAATTATTTTGACATATTTCTATGCAGGCTTCTTCAATCCAAAGCGCAGGTGTCTCCTCTTGTTATGATGTAGCTTCTTGCTTTGGTTATTTGAATTCATACTTTTGGAGTGTACAAATGTTTTGGCTAGTGGCACTGATTGAGGCTTTAAAGCTAACTCTTGTTTCTTGACAGCTGAGGGAGCACTCATGCGTCTTGGTGTGTTACCCTCAACAACTTGGATTGCAGTCGAACCTCTTTTATTAATTGCCAATGCAAATGACTGTGGAACTGTGCAATTTGTGCGGGAAGTGACAATATTAGTCGATGAAGAAAGTGACCCATTTGAAATAGGAGATGCAACTTCAGCACCCTCAACATGAGGTTCTTGCCTAGAATTTCTCTTGAACTTCACAATTTCCATCCTCTTTTGTTTTTTGTTTGATAGGCTCTGATAACCCTAACTTGAAAGCCTCCTTTTAAAAACTCATCTTAATATTTATGTGGTGACTTTCTGATTTGTTTCCTGCATAGGAGGATGCTAACATATTTGTAGAACTTGGCATTGTACCTCCCTAACAATCTATCAAAAAGTTAACATACTTTGTCTATAATTCCATATTAAAAACTCAATTTTCAACCATTTTAGCACAATGCTAAAAAATGCACAAA
Organism: Thuja plicata; assembly: GCA_018584345.1. NCBI lineage: Eukaryota > Viridiplantae > Streptophyta > Pinopsida > Cupressales > Cupressaceae > Thuja > Thuja plicata. The sequence goes on from MU224615.1 coordinate 13,550, forward strand.
ATGTCTCCAGAACTGTCCTTAAAAACTGACTGAAATGCATCAAGGGACCCCAACACTTAGCAAAATGATTCATTCATCTATAATGAGTACGCATGCAAAAGGGCTTCATCTGATTCAACCCCATGTGCAAAATGTAATTGATCAAACATGGTCATTCTGACAATTCTGACAAACTATGTAAATGAAAATGTAAAAAGAGCATAAATCTCACTTGGGTTGGCCTTCACAATAATAGAAATCCATTCCTTGAGGCCCAACCCCTGATCATAGCAGTAGATTTACCCACAAGGAGTGCAGAGAAACAACCCTTATCTCAAAACAATCATCTGAAACCAAGCTACCATCCTCAGCAAATGACTGTTTCATGAACTCAACCCCATCAACATTGTTAATGTGCACAAATTGCTTTTAGAATTGGCTGAGAAAACTAACCAGATGGATTGGCACAAGCCTGAAAATATTCATGGGGGAACTTTGTCATGATTACAATGTAGGGTAACATTCAGTTATCCATAAAAAATCAACTAGGTACATATTGCAAGACCTCAAACTAGGCTATTTCATTACTCTGTATTTGACGCTCAGAGAAATGTCATAAATTGCAAAGGAAATGGCTTTGGCAAACGGTGTAAAAGTACTCACAGGGTTCTGCAAATGGGCATGGAGGTTCACTTTCATGCCTACAACATTTCAAGACACTCCAAAATGTCATGCTTATCCATCTGATCAGAAATGCAGACCATCAAAGTAGGTGACTTAAATACAATTAGCAAATATGCAAATATGCAAAAATGCAGATTTAGGCAAACACCTCCGAATGGCCATCTCCAAAACACGTCAAAACTAAAATATGAGAGTTGGAACCCATTGTATTTGCTAAATGAAAGGTGAGGCACATGTATCCCAAGTGGTTTTTCACAAAAATCATCAGGCCTCTTTTTGCATGTGTTCAAAGTAAGCCTTCTCTGCAACCTTTTAGGGAAATTTTTACTTAGTAACTCCAAATTTCTCCATAATTTGAGAGTACTAACAGCACCAAAGTTTAATAGGGATAATTTCTCTGCATGGAAAAGTAGGATGAGATTGCACTTATCTGTAAATGGAGAGTATGCATTATACTATCTTGATAATGGGTATTCACCACCATCATTTAGGCTTATGACACTTGAGAAAATAAGATAAAGGAAAGATCACACACAAGTTATTATTGAGATATCATCTTCTCTCACCGACCTGGAGTTCAATGACCATAAAGGATGTGATACAAAAAAATAGATGTGGGATAAGATTACATTGGTATATGGTGGAGATCAACATGTTTAGAAGGCAAAAGCTGAAAGTTTGAGAGGCAAATTTGATGCTATGAGAATGAAAGAAGGTGAAACTATTTCTCAGTACAGTGCAAGATTGAAGGAAATTGTGAATGCTATGAGAGGTGTTGGAGGACATATTGAAGAAGAAGATGTAACAAGCAAACTATTGAGGACATTTTTTCCCATATATGCTATCCGAGTGTCTGCAATACAAGAACTGAAATCCATTCCTCGGATGTTTGTTTCACTAGATGCTACAATTGGTAAGTTGATTGCTTTTGAGCTAAATGATTTTGAAAATAGTTTACCTACCACTACTAGGATTGAGTTTGCATTCAAGTCATCTTTGAAATTTGGAAGTTCTAGAGAGTCTATATCAAGTGATGGTTATGCAAGTAGTGCTAGCGAAAGATTTTATAGTTGCAAAAGTGAGATAAAAGACCTATATGCTGAAGATGAAAGAAACGAAGCATAATTTGAAGCTCTACTAGCTAGAAGACTATAGAGAGGAAAAGGAAAATACCGAGGTAAGATACCTTTGAAATTATTTAACTATAACAAGATTGGTCACATTGCAACTAGATGCCCTGACAATGACAATGATGAGAAGAAAGAAAAATGAGATAATAACAAAAGAGAAAACAAATTTAGGAGATACTGACATTTCAAGAACAAAGGTAAGAAGTCATGCCACATTGCTAATGAAGGACTAACTGATGATGATATAGATGATGATAATGGTGAAGAGGTTGTGTATTTGCTATCAAGGATGATTCTGATGAAGAGAGCTATGAAGAAAAATCCCTACTCTCACATGTAAGCAAGAATGATACAAGGATTATAGATAGTGGTTGTTCACACCATATGACTGGTGACACACTTAAGTTAATTACTATGGAATAACATGATGGAGGATATGTTAGATTTGGTAATGATGCTCCATATCCTGTGAAAGGTAAAGGTTCTATAATTCTGTTGGATAATACAAAATGTGATGATGTCTATTGGGTTGAAGGACTAAAGCATAATCTGTTGAGTGTGGCACAGCTGAACAATATAGGACACCGACTAGAATTTTAGAATGGAAAGGTAAAAGTATTTGATTAGAATGGAAGTCTAATTTCCACTGGAGAAAAATCTAAAGGTAACTTATTTTACCTTGATACTTCTACAAAGAGTTGTCTGTTTGCTAGAATTGATGATGCATGGTTATGGCACAAGAGATTATGTCATGTGAATTTTGATAACTTAATCAAGGTGAGAAAAAAGAATAGAGTTAGAGGTCTAGCGAGATTGGACAAACCTAACAATTTCATGTGCCAAGGATGTCAAGTTGGTAAGATGAAAAAGTCAAGTTTTACAAGAAAATCTTACATTACACAAGGAATTTTGGAATTAGTACACACTGACCTATGTGGACCTATGAGAACATAAAGTTACTATGGGGATAGATATTTCATTTTATTTGTTGATTATTATTCAAGAATGGTGTCTGTCATGTTTTTGAAAGAAAAATCTGATGTTTTTCAAATGTTTAAGTGGTATAAGACAAGAGTTGAAAAGGAGACTGCAAGACAATTGAAGTGTCTGAGATCTGATAGAGGAGGATAGTTTACATCTGATGAGTTTACACTCTTCTGCAATGAACATGGAATAAAGAGACAAATGTCTGCATTGAGGACACCACAAAGAAATGGTATATCAGAAAGAAGAAACATATCCATTGTTGATTGTGCGAGAAAATTGATGATTTTGAAGGGTATTTCTCAAACATTTTGGAGAGAAGTAGTCAACACTGCAGTTTATAGACTAAATCGAGTACAACTGAAGAAAGGTACAAACAAGACTCCATATGAGATCTGGTATGATCATAAACTGAATGTACATTATTTCAAATAATTTAGAAGTAGATGTTACATTCTAAAAGATGATAGAGATGGAAAGTTTGATTCTAAAGGAGATGAAGCAATATTCTTAGGGTGCTCTACAAAGAGAAAAACTTACAAGTATTTGAGCAAGTCTACTAACCAAATTGTAGAAAGTGCATATATAAGGGTTGATGAATTTGCAGAGAAGAATGATGAAGACAACAAGAAGGAACCCGAGAACTACCAAATATTTGTATATGTTCAACCGAAGATTCCTAATACCTTACCTAAAGCACAAACTGAGGAGGAAGTTAAACAGAGAGAACTACCATCGAATGATGAAAATGAAGAACTGCCACCACCTACCAAACCTGTTCTAGCCAAGTATGTGAAAAGACACCACTCATCGAGCAAGATTATTGGAGAAAAGAATGTTGGAGTTATGACAAGAAGCAAGGTAAGAGATAAAACATGCCTAATTTATGAATTTGAGCCAAGAAGAGTAAAGGATGCATTGGAAAATGAAGATTGGATTAAAGCTATGAAAGATGTGATAGATCGGATTTAAAAGAACAACACATGGACTTTGGTACCAAGACCTAAAGATAAAAAAAATTATTGGTACAAAGTGGATTTTTAGAAATAAACTAAATGAACATGGAGATGTAATCATAAAGAAAGCAAGACTGGTTTGCAAAGCGTATGCACAAGAAGAAGGTATTGATTATGGTGAGACTTTTGCACCTGTTGCTAGATTAAAAGGAGTTGGAATTCTACTAGCATATGTAGCTTATAAAGGTTTTAAAGTTTATCTAATGGATGTCAAGTCTGCATTTCTTAATGGTATTCTTGAAGAAGAAGTATATATTGAACAACTTGAAGGATTTTTTGAGAATACTAACAAGAACATGGTATGAAAACTACACAAGGCACTATATGGTTTGAAACAAGCACCCCGAGCATGGTATGAAAGGTTACATTCATATTTAATCAAGATTAGATTTCAAAGAACAAGTGATAATAGTAATTTGTATCTAAAATGTGATAGTACTAATAATATTTTGATTGTTGAAATATTTGTTGATGATATTATTTTTGGAGGAAATATCATATTATGTAGATCTTTTGCTGAGGAGATGATAAAGGAGTTTGAGATGTCCATGATAGGGGAGATAAAATTCTTTCTTGGACTACAGATTCAACAAGTCAAGGATGGGATGTATATCACACAATCAAAGTACATCAAGGAGATCCTAAATACATTTGGTATGGATGACTCAAGACTGGTTGGAACACTGATGGTTACTAGTTGCAAGTTATCAAAAGAAGATGAGTCAAAGGAAGTGAATGAGACACTCTACCGATCAATGATTGGTAAGTTACAATATGTTGTACATAGCAAACCTAATATTTCTCATGTAGTAGGTATTGTTGCAAGATTTTCTACCGATCCAAAGGAAACACACATGTCTGCAGTTAAAAGAATATTTAGATATCTGAAAGGTACTGAAGACTTCATTCTATTATACAAGAAAGGAGGAGATTTTGAGTTGAAGGTTTACACTGATGTCGATTGGGCTAGAAACAATAATGATAGGAAAAGTACAAGTGGAGGAGTTTTCTTTTTAGGATAAAGATTAGTGACATGACTAAGTAAGAAATAGAGTTGTATATCATAGTCTACTGACGAGGCTGAATATGTTGCTGCAACTATAAATTGTGCAAACATTGTATAGATCAAAAAACTAATTGAAGGTATGCAAGAGGACATTACCAATCTAGTTACTATTTATTGGGATAATACAATGCTATAAACATATCAAAGAATCTAGTGATGCATTCCAATACCAAGCACATTTCTCTCAAGTGTCATTACTTGAGAGAAAAAGTTCAAGATAAGAATGTGATGTTGGACTATGTGAATTCAAAGGAGCAGATTGTAGATATATTGACCAAGCCACTATCGAAGAATACTTTTGAGTATCTCAGAGATAAATTAGGGGTCCTACCCCTATTCAACATTCACTAGAGCAAGATGCATGCTGCATCAATTCTAAAATTCATTAGAATATCTATCTTGTGATTTGATGCTAGTGTTCACACTTTAGGTGATGCCTGAAGTTGTGAAAAATAATTTTGTATGCAATGAGTTATCAGTACATGCTAGGTATAATCCACTGCCTGAACAATTTTTCAGGAGTATGTATCTTTGACATTGTTTTCAAAGAGGGAGAAAGAGTGATTGATGACTAAAGGGAGAATAAGTGTTAAAGGGAGTATAAGTGATTAATGTTTACAAGAGAAAAGACAAAATGAGAAATGGAGAATGCTAATGAACACAAAGGGAGAACAAGAACAAGCATCTAAGAGGGAACAAAGACACAACAAAGATATCAGAGTATGCCATCATCAATTGATAGTGTTCCCATCAATGCCAAAGAGGGAGATTGTTACTCAACTGATGGTGATGATGATGAAGACCGAGATCAGAGGTATACAAGATTGTAGAAATGATTAGATTAGTTTTTATTTTTTCATTGATGTCAAGCAATTGATTTTTGGTTCATATTAAGTTGCCATATCATTCGAAGTATGATATAACATGAGTAAGTTAAAGATAACATAAAGTGAAAATTTGTGAAGATGAAGAATTTAATTGGGCAGCTAATACATATCAGAAAATGATAAGATCATATTGTTATAGTTGTTTCATACTTTACATTTCATGTTATCAAGTTGGTAAAGAAGAATGATCAAGTCGATAAAGGGAACAATTTAGTTACTGAGCTGGAAGAAGTCAGTCGGTAAAGCTTACCAAGTAGTAGGTAAAGACACAAGCAAGACAAGCACTGAGCAGTGCCTGATAGTTACTGAGCTGAGAGTTTATGTTACCGAGTCATGAAGTTAGTTACCGAGTGGAATAATTATTATAAAAAAGGATAAGATCAACATTTAATGCAAAGCCACAGTGATCTAGAAGATTCCAAAGATGAAGAAGAGTTAGTTACGAATATCTACACTCAGGAAAATTCAAGGTGATGATCTGTGGTAAAGATTAAGCAGCAAAAGTGATGTGATTTCCAATAAAAGTTCAAGTTCTGAGGTGATGAAAAATGGTTTACTGAGTATCAAATTCATTGAATTAGTACATAAAATTTGATTTGACAGTTGAAAGTAAATGAAGGAAAAACTAATCAAGGAGATTAAGAGGCAAAAATAGAGTCTATATAAAGAATTAGGTTGAATGATACTTTATGCTGGCAAGTTGAAGTGCGGTTGTGATGTCAAGTAAAGTAGTGAAGAAGAAAAGGTCAAATCTGAGTCTATAGTAGAGACTGATGAAGTGTTGATGCTAGTAGTCAAAGAGCGCATAAGGGATTTGACCAAGAAAGAGGTAGTTGTAGTATTAAAGATCAAATTCTATACTAGTTCTTATTAATATTTGTAGCAAGAAAATCTCTTAATCGAGTGGACTTAACACTCTTATTGTCAAATCCTTGAGAAAGGTGACATTTTAAAAGAGTGTTCAAAGCCCTTTAGTCAGACCACTCCTAACAGGGTGAAGATCCTAACAGATCTGAGGCAAATCCCCTAACAAGGTCACATTTGACAATGTGCATTGTAATCTTTAATAGGATTGGCTCTCAACCGAGCATACTTTAGAAGAGTATTTTTGTTTTGTGGGTGACGATTCCCACAAAGGTTTTTCTCGAATTGGGTTTCTGCTAAATACTAGTGTCATATGTGTTGAATGTTTATTATGCATGATATTTGTTGTTTACTTAAGTTGCTGATTGATTTAGTGAAGTTACTATTGATTCAGTTGATGTCAAAGTTTATCTTACCGAGCTAAATCAGAGGTTAAGTTTTGAAGTTTAAAGAATCATTGTTTTCTGATTCACCCCCCCCCCCCTCNGATTCCCCCCCCCCCCCCTCTCAGTAAACCAATAGGTAGGACCAGGATGTTATGTATAAAAAGGGATTTTATTATGATTTTATACAATGGGAATGGATGCAACATGTTGATAGATGCCAAAGCTAACTATGACTAGTAGCGCATGTTTGCCAGGTTTACACTACTAGGTATTTATTGCACATTTTGGGATATTTAAATTTTTTCTTGCTACCAAGTCATTTGTTTACTAGGTTTTTATAAAGGCACTTTTCTCTTTTTCTCTTTTTTTTTGTGTATTTTATTATTATTTTTTTTTTAATCATCAAAGCTCATGTTTGCCAGGTTTCCATCAAGATAATGATATTTTTAGGAATTTTTCTTTTTTTTATGATTTTTTCAGGATCCATATTTGTTGTTTTGGGAATTTCTTCAGGATCTTTTAATATGTACAAACTATTTCTAATGTTATTAAGCATAAAATATTTTCAAGTGAATATTGTTGATAGGTTTAGGTAATAGCTCACCTTCAGGTATTGACAGCTGGTATGCACCTGAACCAAATACTAATATGATGAGGAAAGGGCCAAGCTAGTTTGCTTCAAATTTCCCCTTCTTTTCACAATGCTGTCGATTTTGAGGATTTTCTCTTAGCACTAGATCGCACACTTGAAAAGACCTGGGTTTCACTTTGTGGTTATAGCTATTAGACATCCACTTTTGATAGACTTTGAGGTGGTCAAACAATTGTTGTCATCGTTCATCTAGAAATTCTAACTCTTGGAGTCTCGATACTTTGTATTATTCTTCTGCTATGAGTCCTTGTAATGATACCCGTAAGGAAGGAATTTCTACCTCAATGGGAGAAATAGCCTCCGATCCATATACCAAAGCATAGGGTGTAGCCCCAGTGGGAGTTTTGATACTAGTGAGATTGGCCCATAACGTTGGATTCAATTTAAGGTGCCAATCGCGACCACTATCATTTACCATCTTATTTAGAATATTTAGGATAGTTTTATTGATGGCCTCTTGTTTTCCATTCCATTGTGGATAATAGATGGATGAAAAATGTTGCTTGATGTAAAACTTGGCACATAGTGCATCCATATCCTTATTTTTTAATTGTTTTCCATTATCTGTCACAATAGAAGAAGGAATGTTGTATCTACAAATGATATAGTTCAGAATGAAGAGGAAAACTTGTTTGCCTATGATAGTGATCAAATGAATGGATTTAACCCACTCAATGAAATATTTAGTGGCTGTAATGATAAACTTGTGCCCATTAGAAGATGAAGGGAAACTTTGTCCCACTAAGTCTAGTCCCCATTGATAGAAAGGCCATGGTGTTGTAAAAGGATGAATTTCCTGAGAAGGTGCATTAATGAGATTTCCATGAACTTGGCATTTATGATAGTGATTTACAAACTTGCAAGAGTCCCGCTCCATGTTTGGCCAGTAGTACCTAAGCCAAATGAGTTTCTTAGCTAAGGTTAGTCCACTTGAACAAGATCCACATATATCTTCATGAATCTCTTTTAAGGAGTTTTCAGAGTCCTCACATTCGAGACATCTAAGAAGATTCCATCAAGATATCATCGGTAAAGTATATTTGCAAGGATGATGTAGTGGGAATATTTCCTGATAAAATTTTGTTTTTGGTTTCGACACAAATCAAGTAGGATGGTATTGTCCCTTAGGTAAGCATAGATGTTTTCTTAATGAGATGGTTCAGAACATATTAAGTGGAAAATTAGTTGGGAGTTTGGGAAATCATGGGATGGATTGAACAATTCTTCCACCAAGAAATCACAATGTGCTTGTTGAACTAGAATTTGCAACAAAGAGGAAAGAGTTTCCATTGTATCTACAACCTTTTTGTTAGTTCTATGAATTTTCTCAAAAGTGATCCACACAAATAATTATTTGAAGTCATCCACCATTTTCTTGTAGGGTAACAACTTATCATCTTTGGTTTGATAATGTAAGGAAACTCAGGTGCAGAAACAACTTCCTACACTAATCTCTATAGGAAAGTATTGTGCAATTTCTTTTAAATCCTTACAATTTTAGATTCGTTAACTACTTTAACAATGATATTGCAGCCACATACCATGCATACAGAAAATAGAGAATGACACAATGATTTACCTTGGGGAAAACCTTTCAGTAAAAAACCCCAGCACTCCAAAACCTGCACAATGTATTATCTTCAACACAACGGTTACAACACACTTGCAATGCAAGTTATTTCAGGAGACAATCGACACTCTAAGACAAATCTAGTAGCACCAGATCATACCAAAAATACACTCTTTTCATATCCTCTAGACTGTAACCCTAAAAAACACTTATATCATGCGCTTTCCTTTTTAGGTCAACTTCCAAGGATAGCTGTATTAGGGTTTTACCATTATTTGAGAAAATAGGAACCCTAAAAGTTTTTTTGGGGTGATGCCAAAGGAGGAAGAGTGTAAAGTACTCAACTTTATCAGTTGCCACATGTCTTGCATGTCTTCACCTATCATTGAAATATCCTAGAAATAGCTCTTACGTGTCATAGGAATCTGTCATAACCATTTCAGCCACGATCTCCTTACACACAATTCAAGATGCCGACACATCAAGTGGACTGACACATCAACATGCCAACTAGACATGTACACTCACACTTAATTACATTATTTGCAAGAAAATACATTTTACAATACAGATAATAAGAATAGGAATTATCCAAGGTTGAGACACCTTATTCCTAACAGATAAACATCATTTATTTGGTTGATGATTAATTGAAAATCTCCATAGACATGTAGTTCTTCTATCTTCTATTCAAGAGCCATTTTCAAACCACTCACCAAAGCCTCATATTCTGCTATGTTATTAGCACAAGGGAACATCAATTTTTAGGACTTTGGAATGGTGCATACTTGAGGGATGACAAATAAAATACCTTCTCCTGATCCATATTGAGTGTAGGATACATCAAAATACAACTGCCATGGGGTTTGTTGGTTGTATCTCCAGTTTTGAAGCTTGCCTTTCTATGTTGACATCATGTATTATCTTAAGAATGCCAAGTGTCCTGAAGTTATGACAGACAATCAGAAGAGGAATCTTAGATTACAAGCTCAAAAGTACACTTTAGTTCAAGGAGATTTGTACTATAAAGATAGGAATGGTGTACTACTATTATGTCTGGATAAGAGCCAAACTGAGAAGGTATTGAGTGAAATGCATGCTAGAGTATGTGGAGGAAATTTTTCTGCTAAGACTACTACCCATAAAATATTGAGGGCTAGATATTATTGGCCTAGGCTATTTAAGGATACTCATGCATTTGTGAGGAAATGTGAACCTTGCCAAAGGTTTTCAAATAAGTTAAAATTCTCAGGTGCTCTATTATTGAACCCTGTAAGTGTTGAAGCACCTTTTGCTATGTGGGGCATAGATTTTATATGAGAATTTTTAGAGAAATCCAGTGGAGGACATAGTTGGATACTTGTTGCCACTAATTATTTTACAAAGTGGATAGAAGAAATCTCCTCTAAGAAAGCAACTATCAAAGTGGTTACTAATTTTCTAATAGAAAACATTCTAACTAGATTTGGAGTTCCTGCAAAGTTAGTGATGGATAATGCTATGTGCTTTAGATAAGATGAAATTAAGGATTTATGTAATGAATATGGGATAATGATGTATTATTCTTCCCCATATCATCCTCAAGCAAATGGCCAAGCAGAATCCAACAATAAAAGCATTTTAAAATTTTTGAAGAAGACCCTTGAGAAGAACAAAAGAGCCTGGCATACAAAGTTAAAACTTGCTCCGTGGGCTGATAGAATAATAGTAAAGAAAGCCACTGGTAAGTCACCTTTTGATCTCATATATGGTTTACAATCTAGAATGCCTATGAATAATTTATTACCAGTATACAAGTTTATTCAAGAAGAAGAGTTAGAAATATCTGATCGAATGCAAGATATGATAATGCAATTTGCAGAGCTTGATGAAGTTAGAAGAGAAGGTCAGAAATGGAACATAAAATTGCAACAGAAAATGAAGTATCTTTTTGATAAGAGAGCGGGAAATAGAAAATTCATGCCTGGTGATTTAGTACTCCAGTGGAATGTAAGATCTGAAGATAAAAGGAAGCACAAGAAGTTTGAATCATTATGGCTGGGTCCCTTTGTTATCTATCAGAGCTTTGGAAAAGATTCTTATCTTTTGAAAAACATGGATGAAGAAGAATTTGAATTCCCAGTGCATGGATAATTCTTGAAACTATTCTTCAGTTAAGAATGAAATTTCCATGCACAACAGGTTTTGTATCATATGTATATAGGTGTGTGTTTCCCTTTCTGTTGTGTGTTTGCTTTTCTACAGTAGGTTAGTCAAAACCAATAAGAATGGTTTGCTTTCCAAATATCTGTGGTTCTTGATATAAACTTGTGTTTAAACATCCTTAGATAGAGCCACCGTTGGTTGTATTTCCAGTTTTGAAGCTTGCCTGTAAAATTTTTGGGTTCTCAGTCAGAAATATGCCATAAATGTTAAATTCCTGTCCAAACCTGTCAAATATCCCTTAGCAAATAATGGTCTTCAAGCATAAACTAGTGAAAAATGCCAAAAACCCTAAGTCCTAGGTTAAATTTTCATGTATATCTTAGAAAAACCCTAGTTCTTCGAAATCCTTTCAATTTGGTCGTTACCTTTTTTCAGAAAAAATGATTTATTTAACCTAGGTATCTTTTATGTGTTATAAAATCTTGGTCGCAAAGTCTCTGAAAGTTTTGAGAATATTCCAATTTATCAAGAGACTTAGCAAAATGCTATGGTTGGGTTATCTCAGTTAGGAAATAATATGCTTCCTAAGATCACGAGACTTAGCGCAGACCGTTCATCTCCAATTTGACCTTACGGTGATCAAGAAGTCTCCTGATAAACTCCACAGTTTGGAAATAATCCAGTGACATCGAGTTCCTTTGGTCATGAAGTCTCATGAGATAATCAGAGTTAAAGCTGGTTTCAAATATAATGTAGTCGCCAAGTCTCAAAAGAAGGTATGAGTTAAGTGAAAGATCACTAAACTTAGCGATAACCATCAGATGTAAGAAGATCCAACATGTGACATTAAGTAGCTGGAGAAAGGTTGAAAATTCAAAATGATTCAGCGATCAAGAGACAAGAGATAACATTGAGACATGTGTTCAAATATGTAAAGATAAACTATTGTCGCATAGTCTCTGAGAAGATCTTAAAATAAAGAAATTATCTGGTGACTTAGAGTAGTCGCGTAGTCTCATAATATATTAGGGTTTAACTTGAAGATTTGGAGACTCAGCGCAGGTTGTCAGATGTAGATTGAAAGAAGATCAATGGTAGTCACAAAGTCTCAGATAAGAAAGATAAAAAACAAAAGGATCACGAGATGCAGCAACTACTGTCCAAATGAGAAAAAAGGTCATTCAGTCGTGTAGTCTCGAAAGAAACTCAGAGTTAATGAAATCTTAAAGAAACAAGGAGATTACACAGTTGCGGTGTCTCTAAAAGGAAACTAAGGTTTAAAGATGAGTTATTAGAAGCCCTAGTCGTGGGGTCTCAGAAATAATAAGAGTTAATTGATTTCATTTCGCGACTAGGAGATGACTGTGAGATATAAAAAGATCAATGGTATTCGGGTAATCTTCGAATAAACAAGGCAAATACAAAATTATCTGGTTATTGGGAGATTACACAGTCGCAAAGTCTTAGTAAAGAACCATAGTTAAGGGAAACTTTCAGCGATAAGGAGAGAACACAGTCGCGAGGTCGCTAGGAGGAACCATAGTTCAAAAAAGGTAAGATTTAAATAGTTTTCTTTCGTGCCATGGAGAACAGTTGCTAGCCAATAAGAATTAAGGGATTTTTGACAGCATGTAAGAAGTTGATGAGCTGTGTTAAAAGAGCCAATCAGATCAGATTTTGATTTCCTTTTCGAGTGTAATAAGGTTTTTATGGAAAAAACACTCATTCAAATTGATTACCTATCAGTTTGAAATGTCATGGCTAGGAACGAGAATTGATGTCACAGCATGTATAAGTTAAGACATAAATGACTGAATTATGGATTCATGATCTTAGAAAAGATTGATTGCATCAATTCCTCTGCATAAAAAGTGTTACCGTTGTCCATTTTTATTACCTTTTTTTAAGAACTCAGAGTGGAGAAGTTGCGTGGTTTTCAGAGTTTTACAGAAGAAAGAGCTGTGTGATTTTCAGAGCACTCTCTAGTGAGGTATCAAGATAGGGTTATATACAGAATAGACAAGATGAGTCGATCTATGAGTGTTTCTTATACCAGTGGAAAGAGTGAAGATGCAGAAGAAGATATGAAAGGGAAGAGAAATTACTTAGAAGAATTCATCAATTTTTTGCCTGGATCCACCTAGAATAGAAAGGTGAATGCTGATAACCTAGTTGATGACTTGTCAAATATCAGAGATGCAAAAACTCTAGGTTCATCTAGGTAATCACTCTTTAACTACTTTTTTAAAAATAGTGATGAACCAGCCCCTATATCAAACCCTTGGACATGTGGATTAGCAAAATTAGTAGTCCCTGATGTGTTTGTAGATGCTTATTTCATTTTAGAGTTGGCTAGCAAGTATGATGTCCTCAGCAGGACCATTAAAAGAGAAGATGGAAAAGACCTCGTAACCCTAGATAGGAATTATTTTATGAAATATTTCAATATATATTACCCAATGGCTATAGAGATAAACCTAAAAAATCTAGAGAATAGATATGAAAGAGAGGCTGGTGTTGTAGCAGATTTGATTCAGGGACATGTACCCAGGAAGATTAGGAATTATATATACCCTATACCAGGAAAATTACCTTACTACTACAATGACCTTAATTTTTATATGAAGTATATTTCCTATGCCTTGTGCAGAGTTTTAGGAGTGGATGGAGGGCCTGAGAGAATAAGTTATGACATTCTTATGATTGTGCTTGATTTGCAAGAGCCTCATGTCAGCTCCAACTATGATTACATCCAGTATGTAATTGATAGAATGCATCAAGGGTTTGTGGATATTCAGAACAAGGAGAAGATCCCTAAATTCATGCACTATTCAATTTTGATGCATTTAATTATGTGTTTCAATCATCCTCTCATGGATTGCTGGAATCTAAGACCTCAGAGGTTTTATCAGAATTTGGCTAACTCTATACAATTTTGGTTGAGGGTTTGGAATTAAACTACTAAAGAGAGTGAGTTCTGTGCATTTCATAAATGGATAATTTTTCCAGTCCTCAAATGTTTAGAAGTGAACAAAACTAGGTTGCCAATCAAGGTACTGCGATTGTTAAGGCCATGCCAATTTCTTGACAAATGGCCAGGGGACCATAACTGGGGTGATTTTTATTTTGAAATAAATTTCACTATGATAAGGGTTTATGGATGTACTCACCCACCATACATTCTACCATTCCATGTGCCACCTAGAATTGTAGCAATGGAGTTCATCAGATAGTTGATATTAACAGATAGCCCGAGCATCTAGATCCTCATAGGAAGGGTACATTTACCCCTAGGAAATTCAAAATTTATAACTTCACAATTGGTAAAAGGGTTGTGGATCCACTAAATAATTGGTTAATGCATTATAGGATGAATGCAGCCCTATGTAGATACATTGACATAGAAGGTTTTATAATGAGTGCAAAGAAGCTCCTAACACCAACCATTCCCAATACTAGGGGACATGAAGAATGTATGGAAGAGGATCTCACCAGAAATAGGTTGGAGGATGATGAAATTAATCAGAGGGCAGATAAGTTCAATGAATTAATAGATTTGGAGAAACAAGTGAAAAGAAAAGGGGTTGCTTTTGGAGGATTTTTCCCTGACTTACCATATTTGAAAAGGTTTGATGCCATGATTGAATCTTATAATGTTTTGTGTGAACAATTGGATAACATAATAGAGGTAAAGGCTAAAAGCCAAAAGAAGCATTCTTCATTAACATATGAAAGTGACAGTGATGGAGGATACTCTATTCCTAGTCCCCCTCCAATGGATCAACCATTTGTCACAGAGCAGGAAGCAGAAGGAGAAAATGTAATTGACCTAACAAAGGTCCCTGAGATAGAAGTCACCAATGAGCCCCCACTAAAGAAACAAAGAGTGGAAATAGGGGAGCCATCTCGTGATAAAAAGAAGGAAAAGAAAAGGGATATAATTGGTGCTCTTATCACTGATAATAGAGTATATGATTATCAGCTAAGGAAGTAGATAAGAGAAGGAAAAAAGTTACAAAAAGACAATGAAGAGGAAATTGAATTGCCTCTTCAAACATGCATAGATGAGAGACTACTACATCAACAAAAATTCCTAAGTGATGATAACTTCATTAAGACAAAAGAGTTTAAAGATTTTCTTATCTGGAGAAAACAACAAGAAGTTGGTGCACAGTTGAGATTAGATGGAGGAGAACCAATTACAAGTGAAACCTTATAGGCTATATAGGAATATGACCCTGAGTCAGAGATTATAACTCAAGAGGAGGCTACGTAATTGATAAAGTCTAGTGGAATGTTGTTAGTGGAAGGATGAGATTTAGCATCAGCTTTCATAATTGATCAAATAAGAAAGCAGCCTGATGTTAATTTATCATCAAAGGTACAAGTGGGAGATATGACTAAAGGATTTGGTTATGATCCAAAATCCCAAGTTGTAGCAATGTGGAGATTAGCTCCTAAGGATCAAAAGCCATCCTGTTTGAACATTTAGGAAAAAATGGAGGGAGAAGAATAGTATGATCCATTCACAATACTGGTGATTTGGAGATTTCTCAAGATTTAACTCACTTTGCACAATTCAACCAAGCCAAAACTAAATCTCTGTCCCAAAGGTACAATAAACTGGTAAGTGAGACAAGTGCTATTGTAAAGAATAGGGAATTGGACCCGATAAAGATTCATACATTGGAGAATTTAGTGGATGAACTAAATCATAAAATAATAGACATGCTAGAGGTAGCCCTTGCCCCACCCAAAGAAATTGCAGAGAAGGAAATTCAGACTGAAATAATAGGGGATGCCGCTGCAGAAACAGAGCAATCAATAAAAGAGCATAATGATGTTATTCTGGGAGCATTGATGGAGATTATGCAACACATGATCGATATTTTAAAGGATAAATCTAATCTTATACTTAGTGCATATAACAAGCTACCCGGTTTGCACATGGAAATAACAAATTTTATTTCTATTTTGAACCCTTATTTTGGGACATGGTCAAGTAGGACCCAGTTATTTGAAAGATTGGCATCTCTGCAACCATTAAGGTAAGATCTCCCATAAATAGTAATAGAAGTAGGTGAGGAAATAGTAAAAATAAGTGTCACATTGTCTTTCTTTAAAGGCAAGTTAAATCAGATTGAGGCCAAGTTTAATATGTTTGGATCAGATTTTAACAGGTTTATTCCTCCGATCAAAGGAGATAAAGATCAATTAAGGCCTTAGAGATATGGAAAGCTGAGTTTGACACTAAATTGCCTAATAAAGAGGCATTTATTTCTGACACTGGTGAGTTGGATATGGAAAGATATAATAAGATATTGGATGAAGCTTTTAAGGCTGAGACAAACATAAATAAATTCCTAACAGATGTCAAAAGCATAATAGATGCTCGGTGGGAAAGATAGAAAGCACAACTTGAAAGCATCTAGAACTTTAATTGGTCTGCAAAGGAGGATGTAGCAGCATGGGACATTCTTACAAAGCCCAAGAAGAAGAAAGCTGTAGCAGTTGACCTCGACATTATGGATGAGGATTAAAGGAACACCTGACACCTGATTTTTTGAAGAACAAGGAGGTTACTCATCATAAGGATTAGTGTATGTTAGCCTGAAATGGTGGTCACTAACTCCCATAACAACTATTGGAGGCTATCCTGAAGATATTTTAACAAAGATGTCATCTTAACAGAATATTTCAAAGATTTTATTTGGATAAATTCCTATTTTGTCCTTCCACTACTTGGTCTTTTCTTGTCTTTTGTCTTCTTCTCTATTTTTAGGTTTAGGTCTAAACCATCCGAAGCTTGTTGCATTTAAATTTTGAAGGATTCCAAGATGGTTTAAGACTATATATAGAGCTTTTGCCTCATTTTGTAAGGTGATGAAAATTGAATACAATTACAAGACAGACTTCGTCATATTGTCTAAGATTTTAAGCTTCTAGTATCTGAATGTATTGAAGAAGGATTATATAAATAAAATATAGTACGGATCATGTTCTATACTATTATTGTCTCTTTATATTACTATATATTCTCTTTTATGTTTGAATTGTAAGGCACTTTAAACATATCATTTATAAGGTAACTGTCTAATTGCATGTGAATTTCTTTCAAGGAGAGAACTAAGTTTTGTGAGCAGTTTCAGGGAGTTTAACAGTGGTGTGAGGATTTGATACAGCAGTGTGGAAGTGATAGGGTAGTTTGTAAGGCATTTTACCTGAGCTGCATATAGTTTGTAAGGCATTCTATAGTATTTTTATTTATCTTTTCCTATGGATCTATATCTTTTGACTCTTTGCCCAAGGATAGGCACTGGTTCTAGGTTTTTCAAGTAACTCATCATCATCCAATATTTAAAATACTCAAATCACTTACATTTCAATCAATATATATAAGTTTAAGTAATTGTATCAGAATATACAATTCAATTTGTTGATTCTGTCAAGACAGAATCCATAGGTTAACCCTCCTAAGTTCAAAGAGTTCTATAAAAGGAAGAAGGATGAAATTCATTATCACATTGTTGTTTGCTATTATCAAGATAATGGTTTGGCTTATTAAGCTCTATCTCAAAATAATTATAGTCATTTGCATTGTTATCTATCTATCGATATAGTAAAAGGAAATCAACAATTTAGTAATAGACTTAGTCCACTGTAACAGATACTCCAAGTCAGTAATCATTCAAAGGTAATACCTTCCTAAGTATTATGGAGCTCAAAAAAGGAGGATCTTATCCAATCCTCATTAATTAGGATTTTCTTGCATAAGATAAGAGTTTTCACTCAAGTACATACAAGTATACTGTCATATTAAGAAGGCCCTGCAAGAAAAATCCCTAAGAGGGTTGATGTAAATGAAAGAATGGTTGTGTCTGGCAACTCTATTGGTATGAACTCCTTCAGTAGGGTTAATCAGATCTTTAGTATAACATCTTTATCTCCTAGTTGTCCACCAACGACCCTAATTTTATCAACAATATTTGGGACTATGTATATGTAGCTTTCAACACTCTCATATTTTTCCTTTTGTAAGACCTTATGGGTAAAAATACAAACATATGCCACACTTTTATAAAGGAAAAAGGTCAACAACACCAAAACTGTTCAACTTCAACGACATAAAAGTGACATTTCTACTTTGAATTTGAAGATGATGTGAACTGATGAAATTTGTGAAAATGGATGAAGTTTATACCTATTATTTGCAAAAAAAAAAATTTGAAGAATTTGTATGTTTTTTTAATTTTAATGCTCATTTTTCAATTGCTGAAAAATACTTTGAATCATGGGGTCTAGCTCCCACCAAAAAACTATATGCAAATACACTTTTTTCCCTCCGATTTCACAATATTTTTTGGATGACATGTATAGCGAGTGAATTCAAAAGAAAATTTTGTTTTTGATGTATAATTTCTCAATTATAACAATTCAAAGTTTGACTTACTCAAAATCAACAGTTTTCATTTCCCACCTTATTTTCCCTATCAAATCTATACCAATCAAGAAAGTATATATACATTCTCAAAAAGGACTCTCTCCCCTAGTGAACCATATCATTTTTAAATTTTTCTGATATGATTTACCATTTTTTTTTCTTTTTCTAAATTAACATCTTCTAGAATGTTAAAATACCTACTTGTAATATTAAATGTAATTATAATATATTAGATCTAATCAAGACACAATAAAAATTATATGAGCATATTCTTGACTCTGAGTTCTACAAAAAGGTACTTTAGTTTCTTCAAAAAGTTGATTGATGATGGAGAAATCAGTTGCAGAAGTCAGAAATTCTACAATTTTGAAAATTTTATTGATTTGGCTACCACTTAGGATGCCACACAAGCAATTTAGGCCGGAATTGGTTTGATCGGAATAGGTTCAGCTAAACCAAATTTGGCCGAAACCCCCTGTATATATGTGTGCCAATTCTTCATTGATCTAACATATTTGGCTTATATTTACTCAGTGAGTTTTGACTAGAATTGGTTCGTCTAGACTAGTTCCGGCTGAACCTACCTTGCCACATCGATGTCGCGTATTGCCGCTTGGATGCCATGAGTGTTTGACCTAAATATTTTTGGCCAAACCATGTACGACTGAGCTAAAACATCTTGTTTATCCTATAGTGCGACAAAAATTTGTGCTTTTACCCTTATACTTTTGTTTTAGATTCACTAGTCTTGCTTGTTTTATCTTTAAATCTCCTTCATATACCAAGACCAACTTATCCCATATATATTTAGCACCTTTCAAATCTTTTACCTTCTCAAATGTTGTGTCACATAAAATACTAAAATTAATTTCTCTTGCTTTCACATTAGCTTCCTTTTTTCTTTCTTCATCAGTAGTCAAAAGTCTTCCAAAAGGAGGATATAAGCCAGTTTGAATAACCTCCCAAATACCGTTTTGCAATTTTTCCAGAAACGCTTTCGTCTTGTCCTTCTAATATGGACAATTAGTGCCATCAAATACCGAAGCTTGAAAGTGTAATTTTTTGCATCATCCTAGATATTCCTCAAGCGGTTAATCTTCTTCAAGATGAACCTTTCTCTGATACCAATTGTTGAACAGACTCTGGATGCTGAGAGGGGGGTGAATCAACATAAACCAAAAGCTTACTTAAGTAATCAATTCACCACATAAAACAATAAGAAAATAATGAACTAAAACAACAACACAAGAACACCAATATTTTTATACGTGGAAGACCCAAATTGAGAAAAACCATGGTAATCTCATTTTCCCACAAAGATAATTCATTGATGTATATAATTTGATTAGAAAAGATTGTAGGAGCTCACTACTCCAAAATTGCAACAAGAGACTCATTGCCAATACAAAAATGAATACAAATAAGAGCTCATAGGTTGGAATCGTAAACAAAGGCTCATTGCCAAAGTTGTAAGATACTACTAAGAACTTGTACATCCAAGACTCACTATCCTAAGGACAAGGTACATACAACTATTCATAATAAATAAAGAGAAATTATCCTAATAATGTAGTTAGTGTACACACAAAAGTAGTGCACTTCTATGAATCCTTACATGCAAGGAAACTCAAGAATGAGCCCTCACAAATCGATCCATAGCTCTCTATGCATGGAGTTGCAAGATTTGTAAAATTTCTTTCAGCT
>MU224615.1:34552-50093 GCA_018584345.1 Thuja plicata
ATTGAGATTAAGAGGCAAAAGTCTTAATCAAGGGTGGAGAAAAATGGAAGCTTGATCCTTGTGCACAAATATCCTCCAATAGGAAAATAAGAGTTGACTTTTGTGTCCCACATAAGACAAAAAGTGCCTTTTCCCTTTTTATAAAATAAGAATAATATTTTATTTGTGCAACATAGGATAAGAAGAAAAGTGGGGATTTTTTTATTTAAATAAAAGATGAGGAAATTCTTTTTAATTAAATAAAGGCTTAGCATAAAGTGATTTTATTATTTAATTAAAAGAGATTTTTTAATTAATTAAAAGAGAGCATTTTCTCTTAATTAAATAATATTTTTATTTTTATTTTTTTCTCTTTTAAATTAAATAAGGCTCAAACCTTAGGAAATATTGAATTGATTATGATTTGATCAAGAAAATTGATATAATTGATATTGTTGATATTTGAAAATATTGATTCAGGGATTTGATAAATTGATAAATGGGGCCCAAAGTCTAGGCGACCATTTTAGGGTGCATACAGTTAGTTTGCACAATATTGTCAACCTCAGCAACAAACTGTTACTGCTTTCATAAACTAAACTTCTGCTCCTTGGAAACTCTGCAAATAGATCTTCACTAGCTCGATCACCACACGCTCTCACACACTCTTACTATTTACTAAAGCACAAAATGTACTTATATACAAGATAGATAGTTGGAGAGTACAATAAGGTAAAACCATATTATAAATGAGTTACAAGTCAGCCAAGACCATAGTAAAATACAATAAGGTCCTATGCCATAAGCAACTAGACCAAAACATAGATTATACCTAACATGGATCCAACTAGATAAGAGATAAACATTAAATACATAGGTCTCCCATAACACAAACCCATCTAGATAAGAGATAGACATTAAATGTAATATTTGGACCAAAAAAATGAAACATGGACCATGAACACGTTATACATAGCCCAATACTAGATCCACAATCATTGGAACAACTTCTATAGCCAACAAAAATGTGTACCAACACACTACCCAAGGACCAAATCACTTGCCAGATATATCTGAACTTCCACATGCCATGTTAGAAGCCATGACACTTGCCAAAATTCTACGTCAAAAGCCATCACAACCCATTGATGGATCAGACCAAGAATTGATCTTAATTGTAACACTTGAAGATATTGTTTCTGGATCACCAGAAACAATTTTTGAATCACAAGGAAACACCACAACTAAGACCAAAACCTGAATACAATTCAAATCACATCAACATATCTTCAACATTGATTTCCAGAGAAGAAACCTTTTGGAAAACATAATTGAATACCTATTATCATTCACTACATAACTTTGTTACTAAACTATTGACATCTAGACAAAACCAAAGACTTCCAAGCCTAAGAAAATAATTCTAAAGCACTAAATACAATCTCTAGAATACATCCCTATCTTCCACTGTTCTGTAGCATTGAATACATACTTGTCTTCCATTATTCTATAGGTTCAATACCACTAACATACGCAACACACAATCTTACTTCTCCAAATATAGTAGACTTCCAGACCATAGTGTTTGCGAAAACACAAACACCACCAGAACACAATGTTTGAAATCAATGGCAACAAACAACCAAACATATATTTCCAACAACTCCTTCTTTGGAATAAGTGACAGGAAAGTGTTGCCAATTTCTATTGATATTCTCCCTTATGCTTTAGAATCTTCTATAACTTCTAAAATCTATTTCCCTGTTATAATCCAACACTTTTGAAAGAATGTAGCAGGAAACCATTCTAGTCCTATGGCCTTGTTAAGATGAAGTTAATCTACCACCTTGTCTATTTCTACTCCTAAAAAGGCCCCATAAGCATCTCATTCTTCTCCCTTGACACCAACCTATGGCTGCAGAATCTCCTTCTAAGTGAAAAGATCCAAACCATCCCAATTATTAAGTCATCAAAATAGCTTAAGTTAGAGCCTCCATAATCTTCTCTGAGTCCTCTACAATGTCACCATTAGCTAATTTTAACATTGAAATCATATTCACATTGTTATGATATAATTTCATATTTTTATCTCTATCTTTGATCCAAGACTCTGTTGACTTTTTCCACCAAAATGTTTCTTCCTTTACCAATATAACTTTGTAATCTACCATTAGCCCTTTTTCCTTTAAAAGCACATTTCATTTTATACCACTAACCAACACCTCCTCATTAGGCTCCTACATTTTATCTTCCAAGGCTTTCTTGGTTTCAAATGAAGTGCTCTTTTTCCATTCCTTTAAATTGCATTTGATCAATTTAGTTTGGACACAACGTTAAGCATCTTTGATACATCTATAACCCCTTCCCTCTACCATTTTTAATAAGGCCTAGCAAGTTTAGGTGTTGGGACCACATATTTTCAAGCTTGAATGGGCATTTCATTGCACTTTTGTCTCTCGCAATACTCAAGTGAATCAATGATCTGAACTGGACCCGAGATTAATATTGCTCTCCATTCCACAAGGAAAAATCTCCAAATCTCCTCTTCAAAACAATTAGTCCAATCCCTTAGATTTATTGCTAAAGCTCGACCTCTTTTTTTTGGGGATGTAAAAGTTACTTTACTAGTTTTTATCTCCATTAGTTGACATCTGTCTACCCACTCTTCAAAATCTGATTGATATTGAAGTTTTCTTTTCACCCACCTCTCTTGTTGTTGCCCCTTGGAATAGTAGTGAAGTTGCTTCCCAATATATGAAATTCATTTGGCCAAGAATAAATAAATCTTCTTATTTCTATCTTAGCCATTGTACATCTCTCTCTCTCTCTCTCTCTCTCTCTCTCTCTTAAAAACACTAGCATATATAGAAATACACTGAGATGTATCGAGGCGTTGAATTTTTTCAATTTAATATTTTTTTATTAAATTTGAATGATGAAAAAATTAAACACATCGATACAT
The DNA here is from genome assembly GCA_018584345.1 of Thuja plicata. Classification (NCBI taxonomy): domain Eukaryota; kingdom Viridiplantae; phylum Streptophyta; class Pinopsida; order Cupressales; family Cupressaceae; genus Thuja; species Thuja plicata. The sequence continues at coordinate 37,494 of MU224615.1, forward strand.
CTCAACATATTTTATATATAGATTATATATATGCTAGTAGTAGTCGCGGTGCGTGTAAGACAATGAATAGATTAATATATAACTACACAACATCTTTTTATTAAATAGAATTTAATATAATAATATAATTATATTTCCTAATAATTATGGTCAGTGTTAGGGTCTACATAATGTTTAGTGTTAGGATTACAGTTACGGTTACAATTACAGTTAGGATCATGGTTGGGGTTTAGGGTTAGTATTGGGATTACGGTTATAGTTAGGGTGAATACATAATGATTAGGGCTATGGCTAGTTGTGAGGGGTAGGGCTAGGGTTAGGATAATGACCAAGGTTATGGTTAGAATCATGGTGAGTTTTAGCATTTATTCCTCTATCTCTATCTCATTCTCTCCATATGTCTCTACCCCTATATCTCTCCGTCCCTCCCTCTCAATATTCTCATAAATATAACATGACCTTGTGGGTAATGAAGTCTAATTATATTCTTAATTCAAAGGTTTTTTCTTCCAATCATGTTTGGATCCTTGTAAGTGGATACATGGTCTAATTGAATCTATCACTTCTCTATTGTTTGTTTTGTTGTGCAAACAACATTTTCTAAATGGCCTACCAATTGACTACACAAATTTCTAATTAAACTTTCCAAACCTCTTCTACATACCCATTGCACACCAAGATACAAATGCTGAGTGTATATACATATACTGAATGTATATACATATATTATAACAACATCAACAATTGAAAAAAAGATTTCCTTAATAAAATCTCTTGAAAGAATAAAACACAGCTACGTGTCTTGTCCTCGAGATAAAGGAATGTTACAGGCTCCACATTATTTACGGCGGCGATTTTTAATAAATGAAGCGCGAACCCAAAAGATGGCGATACATTCTTTGATTTTGTTTATGGTACGAGAAAAATTGAAGTTTTTAAATTTGTTCATGCGGGCAAAGTCTGCCCATCTCGTCCAAAATTTAATCACACTTATTACACAATAAATGAAGGCTTCTGCCAAGCGAGCAATTACCTTCCCAAGAAAAATCGCACAAATGAACTTGCACGCGTCTAAACTTAAATTTCTGTTTATGGTCCGTGTGTACTCAAATGTTAAATATGAAACAATAGGGGTAAAATTTTCAAGAAGAACGGGTGCTTAATGAAGCAAATTTTGTATCACTGTTTCTAGTTGTTGCAGCAACATCAGGCGCCACCTTCAGCACAATATGATCAATAAACAGGTCTGTATGCCTACTACTTCTAAGGTGGGATGTTTTCTTTCTTGTTTTATGAAGTTGGGTGATTCTTGCTGTCCAAATTGCACCATTATTTTTATGAGGGATTTGCCCTTTTGCTTTAAACAAAAAATGTTGAATAGGGCCATTTTCATGACTTCTGAGAATCTGAACCCTCTTTATACAGAAATAATGCATTGTATAGAATTTCAAATTTAAATAAAGGAGGAATTGCTACTAAGGGCTTTAAATAGATAGTTGTCAATCTGTCATGACTTACTCCTGTACCGTATCTCTAGAAAAACAATTTAAAATTTAAAAAGAAAAACTTTAAGCAATTATGAAATAAACCCAGGAGGGAAAAATTGTGTTCAGAATTTCCAAGAAGTGCTAAATATTTTTTTCTTTCAGAAAATATAGGTCATACTAGTCTGAAGAACAAGAGATGCAGGGAAGACTGAAATAATTGCTGCGAGGGAATACTGCCATCATATTTTTGGAAAGAATGAAAAGAACCCAGTTGAATTAATATCATTTTATTTTAGATTCGTCTGCAAATTCTCCCTTCCTCTGTAGATGATAAGGATACTATAGCTTGAATTTGCTTACAAACAAATAGATTTGATATTTATTATTGTTAGTATGCTGTTAAAAGAATATGCCAAATCCAAGTGGTAGTTGGCATGAGCTTGAATATGGTAAATTGTATGCGTCTTGAAGTTGAATGTTTTATATAATTTGTTATGACAGTGCTACTTTATTAAGCAAAATGTTGGTTAATGTTGTGACATGTGAAAAAATGTTGCACGCAGACAAGGAAGCCTGAACTTTGATTACACTTTGTTAGGATTTGATAGATGTCATGTCATAACCAGTTTTGTAAGTGTGAGGTGTAGAAAAAACATCAAGTATTTTAAAAGTCATGGGTGGTTGTGCTGATCTGATAACTACCAGATTGCTCTGTTTTATAAAGAAAAGCTGAACAGATAATAACTATTTGAGAACATCAATTTAAATCTATAACAGAGAGGATCCTAATAAGAGATCTTTATGCGTTTTATCTACCTAGTTTTTCAACCACTTACCTTTATGTATGTTTAAATGTTAAGCTATGTGGTCATTTCTTATTACAGTTTTGTTCAACAACTTGATATTTTGTTCAACATGAACTTGATACATTCTAGGATGAAATTTTAAACTTGATGTTCTAGGATGAAATTTTTTAAAAATATAGAGAAATTTAAAATATTCATATCATAATATTGATAAAGCATTCATCATAAACATCACAGAAACTTTGTGACCATGGGTAATTGAATAGGAATCGTGGGTATTTTACTATTTCTGCATTATGAAAATGACATTTCTTGCCAACTATGACTTAGCTTGTATTCAACGGTATAATGAACATTGAATATAGCATGCCAACCACATTGTCCATTGTATAAAACAAGATAATCCTTGACTGTGGCTTTGACTATGAAGGTGTAGAGATTTGCAATAGGGGATTTCTATTTTGCAATAGGGGATATGTATTTTGCAGATTTTGTGATCATGATTCATCTTTGGTCTATCACTTGGTTAGACTTATTGTTTGATGGGGTTTTGGTAGCATAGCCCCCATGAGGTCAAGGGCCAGCAGCCCCAGTGTAGCCGAGGGTGGTGCCCTTAGCGCGCTCCCACCAAACTCAAATTAACACCTTCAAAACCACACAGACCTTCATAGCAAACACTTTATGTTTCATTCATGTTCAAGATGATCTTTGATCTAAGAGGACTCACATTAATTAGGACTGTAGTAGTAGGTTGCTTAGAGCCTTCCAAATTTCATATGCAATGCAAATAGGAATACTTGACGTCTTTTGCGCAATACAATGGAATTACTCTGAAGCATTGCTCGTTTTGTATATTTCACCATTCTAAACACTTTAGCTACCCTGCTTTCTATTCAAACTTAAAATTTATGTTAAATTCAGGAATGCCAGAACTTGATAATCCGGTAGATTCTTAATAAGGAAGTGTAGAGTAGAGTTTGCATAGCACATTATAAACTTCTACAAACTATTGATGGTTGGAAGCCTAGAACTGACATGTTATACTTGCTTGACAAATGAAATATGTTGTCAAAGCAGGATGACATGTTATACTTACTTGACAAATGAAATATTTTGTCAAAGCAGGATGACATCAATTTAAGAACATTCCACTGGTTGGTTCTCATGGAAATAGCACTGTTTGTACTTGGTAAGGTGTTAGATAGTATTAAAGAGAGATTTGACTGAAAGTCAGGTTTCATTTTAGAAGTGTTTGTGAATTGGTTTTGTTATTTTACGGAGTGTGATCTAAAATATTGATACAAACAGCTTGCACAGAGTTTTCTATTTGAAGCTTGCTAATTCATTGTAATGGTCCGAAGAAATATAGTGTTTTTAATTGGTTTTATCTTCTATTTGTATTGGAAAATTATTGAAGAGTATAATATTCTTTGTATCAATTCTTGTCATCATGCAGACTAACAGCTACCGTATCATGTTGAATATTTTTTTTTGCCATATTCTTCTCATTCTGCTATATCAACCTGGCTAGATTGCTCGGATTAAGATATCTTTTATAGTTCTCTTTGTAACCTAACATACCTTTGTTGGAGATGCAAATCAATGGAGTCTTAAAGATTTGAAGCTTTTTCGAATAATCTTCAAATCTGGTTACCATTGGTTAAGTGATCTGTTAAAAGTTGTTGTCCTCCTAGTTTAGAGATTGCTTCATTGATGGTGGGATAAGCTTATTTATGGTTTTTCTTGTATGTGTTATTAGAAAATAAGACGCGTCAGAAGAACGAAATCATGGACTGAGAACTTGATTGAGATACAATTGTGGTTTTTTAATTTGTTTAATATTATTTTGTCTCTAGAACTATGGTATTTGCTTTTTTGTGTTAATCATTCTTTTACAATAATTAGTTATTCGTCTGCACTGTGTAACAGCGGGCAGATGCATCCACTGTCTGGAAAGAATTCATGACCCCAGAAGGACAAAAGTGGGAATCTTTTCCCCGGATAAAATGCTTCTTATTTTTGGATGATTTCAATTGCCTTGAGCTCTACCATGATCAAAATTCTAATTATTTGGGATCTCTGTTAAGTTTATAATGCCTGCTGATGCTGTCAGAGAATTCATTTTTCTTACCAGTGTTCTAGAACATTGGTCTCGGCAATTCTCTTGTTCAAGTGTCATTATTAATGATTTGGTTAGAGGCAGCAGGTTGTAGTCAATCTCAATGCACAACATTCTGTTTTCAAAACAGCATGAACATTTTAGATTTATATTTTATTATTTTAATTTTGGGCAGATAACATTTTAAAGTAGCATACATGTCAATTCATAGCATATGGGCCTGTGAAGATGATTGAAGGGTGTTAGGGATTAACTATGGCACTTGGTTTGCCAGTTGCCTGACTTTTGTATGATAACTCGTGTTATCTGTGTAAATGCATAGTTTCAAATTTGAGCCTTCTTTGGTTTTGAAGTCGTGGCAAAGCTTAGGAGTGAAATAGGCCCATCCAATTGGATTACATCATCAATTATCTCATGTCAAAGTTATTCACGATGGTGCCGAGTACATGAAGTTGAGACAGTTAACTAAAGGAATCATGGGCCAAAATATGTTCCGTTAGACTTCCCAGCAGTAGCTAATTACTTCTGTCTAAAACGAAAAGTTAAAACATGGTAATAGACATAAGTATTTAGTAGATTTTGAATTTTGACCTTTAATGAGAATGGAACAGATCTGTTCAGAGTTATGCAATTCAAACGTAGATATGCATAAAGCTGGATTCTATTCACAAAAGAGCATTCTTTTTAGCTCCTACACATGGAGGCTCTTTCTTGTTCCCTTGGTTTACTTATCAGTATAGAAGAACTCTATTGCTTCGTAAGCTGCAAAATTAGAGAAACTGAACCGCAGCATGATATTGCAGATGTTGATTGCTCTTTTATCATGATATGGCCTCTCTATGAAGAGATTTTATCATTATGTACGTATGGTGCCAATTATTATGAAAAATAACATTATGGAGGAATTCAGGAACGGGAGAAGGTGCAAGAAGAGCTAAAAAGGAATATTGTTGAGTATAGAGCCTTTTTGGAATCTTGTGATTTCATTAAGGTGCACACCTTAAACTTTGACTCAAAATGTTTTATGGCTCTGTTAAATTATAAGATTTATTAGAATGATTGATGGTTTGATGTCTAATTTTTAGGCCAATAGAGGAAAGTTCAAGACAGGCTGGAGAATGATGAGAGATGCTCAAGACTGGACAAAACTGACCGGTTGGAGATTTTCCAGGTCACATTGATTTCCATGTTCTTCATTTTTCTAGCCAGTTTGTTTTGTTATCTTAGCCATTAATATGGGTTTTTGATATGGCAGGAGTATATATGTGATTTGGAGAAGGAAGAAGAAGAACTAAAGATTCAAAAGGTGTCTAGAATGAGAGTAGTTGTGCTTCCATAGTTTTGACTGTCTTATTTTTTGCACGTTTGAATGATTTGAATATTTTTAATTGCAGGAACAATTGCGCCAAAAAGAACGTAAAAATCGGGATGAATTTCGAAGATTAATGGAGGATCATAAAGCAACTGGCCTGCTTACAGCAAAGACACACTGGCCTGATTACTGTGCGAAGGTATTAAATGTTTGGATTTTGTTTTGAATGCTTGTATAAAAATTTAATGTTTTGTTTTGGCATTATTCATTCTCATTCTGGGTAAAATCTTTGATCTGTTTTATTGCAGGTCAAGGATCATCCTGCTTATCTAGTTGTGGCTTCAAATACATCTGGTTCACCGCCCAAGGATTTGTTTGAAGACGTTGTAGAAGGGATGAAAAAGCTGGTATGAAAGTTACATATTTCTCAATGATTTTATTGCAGTAGTTAATTGCACTTTCACAATCACGTTTGTAATCTTTGATTCGTTTGATGAAATCTTACTCTGAATCTGATGTATGTTTGGCAGTACGAGGAGGACAAATCAAACATAAAAGATGCTATGAAGGCAGGAAAGGTGTGTCTTTTGTGCTTTGAGATTTTCCATGGAAGGTAAAATATATTGTAATCTTCTTGATGTAATGATTGCAGCTCACAGAAACATCAGCATGGACTCTTGACAAGTTCAAAGCCTCCATTGGTGAAGTATATGATTTGGCTGCTGCATCTGAAACAAATCTTAAGGTTTGGTCTGGTTCCATATCTAGATTTTTGGTCTCAGCTACAGAAGTCTTTACAATAAAAGTATTTGGTATTTTACTTTGAACAATGTTGTCGCATATTGTTATGTTCATATCAAATACTATTTATATACAAACACGGATCTTATCCTTATGTGGCATATGACTCTGGTTCCTAACTGATTAGATCATTGCACCAGCTGTGTTATGTTTTGACTCATTTGAACTGGTGAGTAGTTGCTGAAAGTGAATCACTATAACAAAACCACAACATTCTGTTCTCATTTGTAGATAATGAATTTTTGTTAGGTTAAACTGAAAGAAATGCAAATGTTGAAAGTAATGCAAGTTGTTTCGGGATATATGATTTTGTTTGGTCTTAGTCTTATTGGCATCTTGTGTAATCCTTGCAGCTTGTGTTTCAAGAAGTGCTTGAACAAGCAAAGGAAAAGGAAGAGAAGGAAGCAAAAAAGAGAGAAAGGCTGGCAGATGATTTCATGGTTTTGCTTTATTCTGTGAAGGTTTAATTTCTTCATTTTGGTTTATATAGTTATATTCTTCATTTTGGAAAAAAATCCTTCTAATGAAGTCTCTTTTTCCTTTACACTGTGCTGTACATTAAAAATTCTTCATACTGTGCTGTACATTAAAAACCCTTATTATGAATGAAATTCTGTCTACTTAACGATGGATTAATTATATTGGCTTTTCATTTCAGGAAATTGTTGCTTCCTCAAAATGGGAGGATTGCATACCTTTGCTCAAAGATGCGCAAGCATACAGGTAAAAGAGCCACTATTAAGATTTAATTTTACTGTAAGTAATAAAAGGCAGTTATTATGTGCCTTACACTATTAGTAGTTATAAATATATCTTGGATATGAATGTTGAGGGCAATTAGTGATGAAAGCTCCCGTCGGGAGATATTTGATGAGTACATTGCAAATCTTCACGAAAAGGTTAAGGAAAAGAAACACAAACGAGATGAAGAAAAGGTAGATGACCGTATTACTTTTCTTTCCTCTGTTTATCATTCCCCTTTCATATTTCAATTTGTTAACATCTGATCGATTAAATACTTCAGACTTCAACATTCCATATTGTTGTTGAAAGACCTTCCGTACTAAGAATGCAAATTAGACCTCCTTATGTAGATAATTGTATTACTAACAAGTTGTTTTAACTACATTTAGAAACTAGCTATTAGAAGTTAAATTGTTGCAAACTAGCCTTTATCAAGATCTGATATGACCTACATGATCTGAGTTAGGGTTAGTAGACTGACCAACATGAAAGGTCTCCCTGTGTTGAATTAGGTTGAATTAATTTGGAAGTTTAATTCATGAGAGCCACCTACCCTACAAGATTTGAATGTTGTCTACCAGCACAACTCTTAACTATCATGAAATTGTTATAAATAATAAACAAATATACAGTTTATTGTTATTACAATCCTATTTTAAAAAAGGGAAATTGAAGTTCCCCCTTCCCAAGATCGCTTGTCCTCAAGCAGTCACAAATTAGAATATTCTTAGATTTTCTTATTTACTTGAATAAATATTTTTTAAGATATCGGAATCCCAAACCAATCTTGCAAACATTATAAATCTCTTTAATGATACAATGTGTTTCATTAACTGCCTATTTGTCGCTAACTCTTGCTGAACAACTTTGTCTTTGTCTTCAAATAATTTTGATTAATAATTCATATTTTCTTGCAAAGGGTTTTTTTTAGAACTCTTATATTTGTGAGTTATTTTCTGTGTTTCTAAATGCATGTTAAACTCACTTTTCTTTTTCTCTTCACATGCCCTTGCTTAATCCAAATTTAGAAAGGTTTTGGTTAATCTTTATTTTTAAATCTTTAATGTCTTTATTCACTTTGTTCATCAAAAGATCACCTAGACTCCATTTGCTGAAATAGTTTGGAAGTTGAAACAAAGAGTCCACTTTCCATATTCTGAAAGTTGTATTCCACACTCTACCACCCCTCTATGCATGTTGTCTATGGTAACAAGAGTTTTATAGTTACATAGGAAGCACCAATTCTGAAATGTTATCATACCTTTGGTTGCAAACAAAATGCTCATCTTCATTTGCCAATAAAAAGTTTGTTGAGACATCCTTAACACCTTTACTTTTGTAACCCAAAACATTTTAATTTGGGCTAATCAAAATGTCCTTCTCAAATACATGTTCATCCACAATGCTCTTTTGAAAACCAATCAATGACTCAGTGTGTGCAAGTTTGAAAGAGTGGGCATGATTTTGTGCATCTTCTCTAAACTTGAACTCTTCTCGTACAGCAAGTTGAACCCCTTTTGTCTTCGCTTCATTGATATTTTGGAGATTGTTTCTATTAGAAACCAATAAAATATTTTCTACTACCAAAGATTGTTCATCTTCAACTTGCTTCTTAGGTTCCTCTTGTTCATGCTCATTGGTTTGTTCGTTTTCTTGTGGCTCTAGTTTTGGTCCTTCTTCCTTAGGCTTACTAGCTTCTTGTGATTGATTTTAATTTTATTTCTTCTAGAAATTGATTCTTTTTCCTTGAGAGATGGCCATTTTTCTTATGTTTTCATATAGGCCCTATTTTGTCAGGGTAATGGTTCTCAAGTGCCTCAAGTACTCACCAAAGGGAACACTAGGCTTCAAGTTATTTGGGAACTTTTGATATTTGTCAAAGATTTTGTGGGGTCTCAAGTTTGTACCAAATATATTTTTTCACAATTGATTATTAATGTCTTTTTTTTGACTTGTTGATTTAATACTTGTCATGAAAATTAAATTAAGTTTCGTTGGAAGGTCAAAAAACTATCTAGACTTGTATTAGGTTATTGATGATGAGATTATGAATTATAAAAATAAGAATAACAATAATACCCAATTCACAATCAATTATTCATTACGTTAGAGCTTAAGATTCAATGAAATCGAATTAAACAACTAATATCTTTTCTTTCCTCTGTTTATCATTCCTCCTTTCATATCTAAATTTGTTAAGATCTGATCGATTAAATACTTCAGATTTCAACATTCCATATTGTTGTTGAAAGACCTTCTGAAAGAATATTTTGGTGAGTGTTGTACTAAGAGCGTAAATTAGGCCTCCTTATGTAGATAATTGCATTACTAAAAAGCTATTTTAACTGCTATTAGAAGTTAAATTGTTGCAAACTAGCCTTTATCAAGATCTGATATGACATACATGATCTGAGTTAGGGTTAGTAGACCGACCAACATGAAAGGTCTCCTCGTGTTGAATTAGGTTGAATTAATTTGGAAGTTTAATTCATGAGAGTCACCTACCATACAATATTTGAATGTTGTCTACCATCACAACTCTTAACTATCATGAAATTGTTATAAATAACAAAATTATATATTTTTTATTATTATTAAAAATCCTATTTTAAAAAGGGGAAATTACAGTTCCCCCTTTCCCAAGATCGCTTGTCCTGAAGCTATCACAAACTAGATTTCTCTTAGAATTTCTTATTCACTTGAATAAATCTTTTTGAAGATATTGGAATACCAAACCAATCTTGCAAACATTACAAGTCTCTTTAATGATACAATGTGTTTCATTAACTGCCTATTTATTGGTAATTCTTGCCCAACAACTTTGTCTTTGTCTTCAAATAATTTTGATGGATAATTCATATTTTCTTACAAAGGTTATTTTTTTAGAACTCTTATATCCGTGAGTTCTTTTCTTTATGTTTCTAAATGCATGTTAAACTCACTTTTCTTTTTCTCTTCGCATACCCTTGCTTAATCCAAATTTAGAAAGGTTTTGGTTAATCTTTTGTTTTAAATCTTTAATGCCTTTATTCACTTTGTTCTTCAATAGATCACCTAGACTCCATGTGCTAAAATAGTTTGGAAGTTGAAACAAAGAGTCCACTTTCCGTATACTGAAAGTAGTATTCCACACTCTACTGCCCCTTTATGCATGTTGTCCATGGTGACAAGATTTTTATAGTTACAAAGGAAGCACCAATTCTTAAATGTTATCACACCTTTGGTTGCAAACAAAATGCTCATCTTCATTTGGCAATAAAAAGTTTGTTGAGATATCCTTAACACCTTTACTTTTGTAACCCAAAACTTTTGAATTTGGGCTAATCAAAATGTCCTTCTCAAATACACATTCATCCACAATGCTCTTTTGAAAACCAATCAACGACTAACCATGTGCAAGTTTGAAAGAGTGGGCATGATTTGGTGCATCTTCTTTGAACTTGAACTCTTCTTGTACAACAAGTTTAACCCCTTTTCTCTTCCTTTCATTGATATTTTGGAGATTTTCAGTATTAGAAACCGATAAAACATTTTCTACTACTAAAGATTGTTTATCTTCAACTTGCTTCTTAGGTTCCTCTTGTTCATGCTCATTGGTTTGTTCATTCTCTTGTGGCTCTAGTTTTGGTCCTTCTTTCTTAGGCTTACTAACTTCTTGTGATTGATTTTGATTTTGTTTCTTATAGAAATTGATTATTTTTTCCTTGAGATACGACCTTTTTTCTTATTTTTTCACATAGGCCCTTTATGTTAGGATAATGGTTCTCGAGTGCCTCAAGTACTCATCGAAGGGAACACTAGCTTTGAAATTATTTGGCAACTTTTTATATTGTCAAAGATTATGGGGGTCTCAAGTTTTTACCTTTCTTTGTCCTTATATATATATATATATATATAGTCTCTCTTCGACTAAGAGCCAAGGACTGAGGGGTATCCATTCTGCCAAAATCTGCCTGGGGCACGATCCCGACCTCATCACTTATGATGTCAGAGCCTTTTGCACTCAACAAGACTTGACCCATGGTGTGCTCATTCAGAACCAATAAACTTCACCAATAGACCACAAACCCATAATTCTTGAACAAAATCCATGTGCACTTCTTTTGGTAAGAACTTTGGCTAGAATTTTTTTTATTGGGCTTCTATAGAACCTTTCATCTCTATCTTCTTTGTAGAGTTTCAAGATTGATTGGAATATATCCAACATCTTAATATTTACCTTATAGGTTGATAGAGCACATCTGTGATACCAATGGTATTATCCCCCTTTTTAATTCCTCTAGTTTCAAGCCCTAGCACACCAAAAAAAAATTTCACGATTGATTATTAATGTCTATTTTTTAATAACTTGATTTAATAATTATCGTGAAAATTAAATTTATTCAATTTTGTTGGAAGCTCAAAAAATTATCTAGACTTGTATTAGGTTATTGTTGATGAAATTATGAATTATAAAAAAGGAAAAACAATAATACCCAATTCACAATCAATCAATCATTACGATAGAGCTTAAGATTCAATGAAATCCAATAAAACAATTTAATAACAAAACCTTCACCATACTTTAGTACATTGCTCTACTAGATGCTTAATAATTGCTTGAAATGTAGATATGTGGGTTACTCTCACAGTACCATAACCTTGATCGCACAAATGCTAGTATGATAACATGATAGCTCAATGTTTTTGGAGAATTAATGTGATGGATGAAGGTTGGATTTATAGGTTTTATTGATATGAAACAACGTTTGTGTTAGAAATGGAGAAAGAAATATGAAAATAAGCAATACCAGGAAAGAATCTAAGCAAGTTAATGCATGAAAAGATATTACCATAAGATAGGAGAGAGAAAGCTACAAGATCCAAAACCATGAGACAAGATATTTGGAAGGGGAAAGCAAAGAAAACCCCTTGTGACATTATGAATGAGGCATGAAAAGCCTAAGAAGAGAGTGAGAGAGAGAGTGAGAGCGAATTGCTCATACAAAAGTTGAGAAGAGGAAAAAACCTCATTAGTCTAAGGAGAGAAGAAGAGGCATCTCTTTAATAGAGATGTGAGAAAGGAGTTGCATGGTAACTCCCATATCTATGTATGCCACATTTCATAAATGTGTGAGGGCCAAGTGTGAGATTCCTCTTAAGGAAGAATAAACTAAATTATAAATTACAATAAATATTTGTCCTCACATATTCCACTAGAGGATGAAATAGAATGTAGTGGAAAGAAGACAAAGAAGTATATTAGGATACCTTGGCTTATGTCCTAATATATTACAACAAAGATTAATAGTCTAACCTTGGTTTATAAATACACCAAGGAAAGATTACAAA
>MU224615.1:56215-87316 GCA_018584345.1 Thuja plicata
TAGTGGAAAGAAGACAAAGAAGTATATTAGGATACCTTGGCTTATGTCCTAATATATTACAACAAAGATTAATAGTCTAACCTTGGTTTATAAATACACCAAGGAAAGATTACAAATTCTAACAGTTTGAGATTAATTAGAAGAATTAATGGATGAGAAAGATTTAAAGGACATGATGGCCAAATTTAGATTGCATGGGCAAGTTAATTGGTTGCATGAATGATTTAAGTGGATTTGATTGATAAGCAGATTGAGAGAGGTTGTGAGTGAATTGATTAGATTAGAGATTCATCTAGACAAGATGGAGTTTCATGAGGATTTATAAATATAATTAAATAAATTTATTTATTTAATAAATGTGCATGTTTAGAAAATAATAAATAATTTTAATTTATTTTTTGAAGAAAAAAGATAAAAAGTAATTAAATAAATTATTTTAATTTATTTAAATGTGGAGAAAATGTTTGTTCATTAAATATTTAGAATTATTTAATCATAGTGGACTAGAAGAATTAATGGGTGAATAAATTGAATAATATAAAATTATTCAATTATTGTGCATGAGTAGAATAAATAGGTAGATTAATGTGGAAGAAAGGAATAACTTGGTGAGTTTTTAAATGTAGAGAAAAATGATATTGATGAATTAATTAAATAATTAGAATATGGATAAAGATAAATTGATAATTTAATTGAATAACTAAAAAAATAATTCAATAATATAAATAATGTCAACAAAAGAATTTGATGAAAAATGATGAAGTGATGAGATGAAAATGCATTACATTTTTCCCTTAATTGAGACAATGCATTTTATAATATCATTTCAAAGAAATAATACTAGTACAAGAAAATTTGTTAATGACATGTCTTAGTGTCTCCTAGTGTACCAAGGGATGAAGGTAGGGTGCCCCCTTGATAGGTCAGAAAAATAAATTTTGGGCCAAACTCTTGATACAAATAATAAGTTAGGTCTAGGGGATCAGGGATATGACAAATTAAATGGAGAAAAAATATGCTAAAGATGGATAAGATGAACGATGTATAAGTGATGCAGGAGCATCCTTGGGTCATTAGCAATCTTGCATTACCCAAAAGAATATTTCCCTTTCAGTTTGTTCTTAGTTATGTTTCAGTTAGCGAATTTGTGTTTCTTGTTGTGTTCCTTGGTTTTAGATCATTTGCTGCTACAAACCTGAGGGTTTGTTCTGGACATCATTTTTTACCTATGTTTGGGTTCACACCTCTTTTCGATACTTTGTCGTGACGATATTAAAGATTGTTGGCCAGTTCTCTCTGTTCTTCATGTTGTAAAGGTCAGTTGAGGTTTTCTGATCGCGTGAAGTGTTTTCCTGATCGACGAAGCTTGGTGACTCATATCCTGATGTTCTTGGATCTTTGACCGATGTCTTTCTTGGATCGCGCATCATTTCTACATCTTGGCATTGAGATCTTTAATATTTGTGTCTTGACCTATATTGTTGTATTATATTTTCTTATTTTGAGAAAAATGTAATTGATTTGGTCGACTTATGAGTTGCGAAGGCTCTATATATTTAGGCTCTTGATCTTTGTTAGGATTGTTCTCAGGAGATAGCCTTGGAAGGTTAGCATTAGGGTTTCAATATAGATTTATGTTGTAATTAGGCATGTATGTCAAAAGTCTATAATCTGCATATTGCAGGCCAATGTGATTTAAATATCTGATTCTATGATAATGCAAAGATCTGTTATAGTATGTTGATTATCTATTCTTGTTTTTGAGTTGGTTGTTTCTGCTGTGTTGACTCTTACTGTATTGTTGGACCATCTCCATTGGGGAAACTCAGGCCATGACCGCATCAGATGGTACCAAAGCGAGGTAGATGTTCATGTGTTAGCAAATCGATTTCCTGAGCTTGCAAAGCCCTAGTTGAGTTTGTTGTGGGGTGGCAGAGCATAGATCTGGCCCGCAATTGCAAAAATTGGGCAAGGGGATTGTTGAGGAGGTTGTTGCTGGTTGAGAACTTTGGTTGGGGTGTTAAAGGCATACCAAGGGTGAACAAACTGCTGAGTTGGAGGCAGGCTGCAAGTGTGTATGATAGATCACCGAGTGAGAGGAAATTAGCACCTTGTAACCAGATCACTGAAGCTAATGCAGTTGCACCTGAGGATTGGAAATATGCCGCTTAGAAGGATGAACCCTAGAAGGCTAGAAAAAATGATGGAGGAATTCAAAAATGAGATGAGGAATGAGATCATAAGTGCATTGACTGGATTGCGAAGGAATCCTGAGACTGAAGAGGAATATGAGGACGTTGCTGAAGATTTTGAGACTGTAGATGTTGTGATCCCTGTAGATGAAGAAATATTGTTGAGGGCTATGACACAATTAAGTAAAAGTCATAGGATGGATATTTCTACTTCTTTGGTTCATTGCATCCTGAGGATTTGATAGATTGGATTGGAGAGCTAGAAGATTCCTTTAAGCTTGAAGATATTAGAGATCCACAAAGGGTTAGGTTAGCACAGACTAAGTTGAAGGGTCATGTTTCCTTATGGTGGAAAGAATTATAGAAAGATAGAGAGAAAGGTGGTGATTAGAAAATCTGTAGATGGAAGGTGATGGTTGGTAGATTAAGAGATAAATTCATTCTTGAGGATTATGAATTAGAATTGTTCAGGAAATTGCAGAACTTAAAGTAGAAAGACATGAGTGTGAAGGAAGAGTTTTACAAGATGACAATAAAATCTGGACACTGAGAGATATCTAAGAAGAAGGTGGCTAGGTATATTAATGGTCTAAGATTTAATATTTAGGATGAGCTAAGTATGTTGAGGATTTCTATAGTGGAGGATGCTTATCAGTATGCATTGAGGACAAAAGATAAGTTGAAGAGAAGACAGGGTAACCCTAGGGGAAAGGAGAAGCAAGCAAGTAGCAATGGTAAGGAGAAGCAAACCATTGAGGTAGAACCTGATCAGAGGACACACTTAGGAGAGGGAATGGTAGCAAGGAATTTAAGGGTACTTGTTTCAAATGTGGTGACATAGGACATAGAGATTTTCAATGTTTTGAAGGATCTAGTAAGAACTTGGGTAGACAGAATCTTGTTGCACATGAGGAGAAAACTACTAGTGAACTTGAGGAAGGTATGGAAAAACCAGAGATAGGAGAATCTATTATGCTTAGGAGATTCATGTTGAGTGAGAAAGAACCTAAACCTTTACAAAGGAGGAATTTGTTTAGGACTGTTTGCAAATCAAGAGGTAAATGTTGTGAAGTTGTCATGGATAGTGGTAGTACTAATAACCTCGTATCAGAAGAGATGGTGCAGAAGCTTGGCTTAAAGAGGCTTAAACATCCTTGTCCTTATGAGATTAGTTGGTTTTCATATGATCACATGGTGGAGGTGAAATAGTAGTGTTTGGTCCACCTTAGCATTGGACCATACAGAGATAAGGTGCTATGTGATGTGGTATTGATGAGTGTTTGTCATGTTCTATTAGGTAGACCTTGGCAATTTGATAGGGGAGATCTTCATGATTGCAAAAGAAATTTGGTCACAATAGAGAAGGATGGAAATAATTTTAGTTTGGTTACCTTGAAGGAGGCATAAGGGAGAAGTGCAAGGAATTTGAGCATGGTAAATAGTTACTATTCAGAGAAGTAGAATCTCAAGGTTGGAATGGATTAGAGGAAGGAACTTGAAGGTAGACCGGAGAACAAGTTGGTATTAGATTATAAGAAGTGTGAAGTGAAGGAGAAGAAGACCTTGGTTGCTGATTAGATAAAGGATTCTAGCAGAGGTAATTCAATTGTGTGAAAGAAAGGAGAAGTGGTAAAAAGTCTTGTACAAATGTGAAATATGATAGAGAAAGTGCAAAGTAGAGTAAGTTGATGGATCTGAGAGAAGATGAGGCAGAAGAGCATAGAAAAAAGGTTGCAGACAAAGAGGATATTTGGATCAAGAATGAGCATGGGATTTATGTTCCACATCATGTCAAATGTTCATAAGTTTCTCTTTTGGAACATTTTATTCTCACCAGGGATGTATAATGTAAGAACATCCTTGGGTCCTTGGTAATCTTGCATCACCCAAAAAAATATTTCCCTTTCAGTTTGTTCTTAGTTCTATTTCAGTTAGCAATTATGTGTTTCTTGCCGCATTCCCTGGTTTTAGATCATTTGCTACTGTGAACTTGAAGGTTTGTTCTAGACATCATGTTTTACCTATGTCTAGATTTGCACCTCATTTGGATACTTCACTATGAATATATTAAAGATTCTTGGTCAGTTCTGTGTGTTCTTCATGTTCTAACCATATCTTTGGCTAACGTCTCTCTTGGATCGCGCATCATTTCTACATATTGGTATTGAGATGTTTAAGATTTGGGTCCTGACCTATATAATGGTATTCCATTCTCTTATTCTAGGAAAATTTAATTGATCTGGCTGACTTATGAGTTGCAAAGGCTCTATATACTGAGGCTCTTGATCTTTGTTTGGAGAAGTTCTGTGGAGATAGCCTTGGAAGGTTAGAATTAGGTTTTAGATATAGATTTATGTTGTAATCAAGCATGTATGATGAAAGTCTGTAATCTGCATGTTGCAGGCCAATGTGATGTAAATAACTGATTCTATGATAATGTGAAGATCTATTATAACATGTTGATTGTCTATTATTGTTTCTAAGTTGGTTGTTTCCACTATGTTGACTCTTGTTGCATGGTTGGACCATCCCGTTGGGGAAACTTTGTCCATGACTGCGTCAATAAGATAGTGAAAAGGGTGAAGTGTAAGTTGAAAATTAGGGCTTGGCTAAGGCTAAAAATGACAAGGTGATCATATGTCTTCATTTGCACTCTCCTAGTTCAAAAGCTCAAAGCCTTCAAAGTGAAATAATTTTAGAGATAGCGTGCATTCTAAGAGTGATTCATTAGGTAGAGTGTGTGGACCTTTACACTGGTGATTGAGTTGATTATAGCAGTAGGTTCCTAGGTTTAGAGTCCTTGGGGGTAAAATTAGTTACATTTATGAGGGGTATAAATATACCCTAGTTAAATGTGCATTAGGCTATAAAGCCACAAACGATGGAAAAAATGGTGCATATGACGTGCAATGACACATTTGATAAGTGAATTAGTGTAAATGATACATTGTGGTGCATTTGAAGGGGGGATTGGTGTAATTGATGAAAGTACACAGTTGATGGGTAGATTAGCATACTTGATGAATTGGTACAAATTATAGGTACATTGATGCTATTGATTTATAATGTCACAAATGATAGATATGATTACACAATTTCTTAAAATGATGCTAGTGAGAGGTTAGATTGCATAATTGATAGCATATTACACAAATGATAATTAGAGTGGTGGAATTGATGAATTAGGTCACAAATGATATGGGGTTTGGTGCTTTTGATGGAAAATTAAGTTTTGGTTATTTTTAGGCTATGGTTGATGTTGTGCACATTAGGTTTGTAGGACTTCCAAAGCTAATCATGTCGCAAGAGTGTCATCTAGTGACAAGGATGAAGAGGGACATAGTACTCATGCCTGAGATTAGGGCACACAAGACCCTTATGACAACATTGGTGCATCATTAGCCAAACATGTAGCAGAGTTGGGTTGGGCACTGGATTTTCTCCCCATACATCACAGGTTCAACTCCAAGGCCTGGGTTCACTAGATGGGCTTGGCTTGCAGGGTTTATTGGTCCATCTCTAGGGCCTAGCCTCACCTTAGTTTTCCCCCAAAATAGATGCTAGGCTAGATCTTGGGGATACCCAAGGGGACCTAAAAAAACATTGGTGCATTGTTGACACAACGAGCATTGTGCCTTTATATTATTGACTACAAACATCACCATCAATGTAGTTGACATCTGAAGGATTTCTAAAATATTGGTCTATGGTGAGAGGGTGATTAATGAAACATATATAGGAGAGAGTGAATTGAGTTGAGCATTCAAGACAGAGAACCTAGGTATTGAGGATTCAAAGTGAGATGAGCTATTGTGAGTTTTGACAATATTTTAATGTTATTAGGAGGGATCTTGGATTCAAGATTGAGGGGCTTTTTTATTGGATGGGGGATGGTACTAGAGTTCATGCTCGATGAGGGGTTGAGTTATGCTTGGGGATTGTGTGTGCTTGCACACCTATACCATGACATGCATCAAGTTACGTACAAATATAGGGCTAACACTTCATGTGGCATGGAGCTATTGCACATTTGGCATTGGAAATATATTGCAGAATTACCCAATGATTGACAATAATAGAGGAGCGTGATTTCCTTATGGATGATTAAACAAAAGTGGGTTACACTTTAATTATGAACAAAAAATGGTACCAAATTTTGTTGGGCAACACCCTTTGTTTGAGTAGGAGCATTGAATGAAGGGTGTTTTCATGGTAAACCACCCCATTTGAACAAAGGGTTCCCTAACAAGGCCTTTGTTTGAAGACCTATGTCGGTGGGGTTTTATTAATAAAAAAGGCCCTCATTCAAAGACCCCCTTTGAAAAAAGGCCTTTTCACCCTTGATTTTTGGAAATGTCATTTGCACCATGGACAATGAATTGAAGGCCCTTAGAGTGAACTTGGGAGGGATATTTTGACTAGGGGAAGCTTTTGCACCTGCTACACCACCTACCTCATCTACTATCTACTAGGTGCACAAAATTCATGTTCTAAAGTTCTATTGAAAATATGTTCTTGAAAAATTATCTATTTCTCTTGCATCTGTTCTTTTTTTCTTAGACTTATTATTGATTTAAATTGTACTAAAAAATTTAGGTATCAATTTGATCTCTTTCATTGAGGCTAATTGTATTCTTATTGATTGCATTTATTTAATTAGCATAGATAATTTCACTTTGACATAATATGAATAGAATGTGATATCATTAATGTCCATGAAGCCCTAGGTATATCACATAGACATAAGAGAATCATCACTAGGTATATATTCATCATTAGATCAAAACAATAGGAGAAATATAATCGATATTACAGTCAGGAAAAACTAAAACTTGAGTATATGTAAAAGTAAATAATTAACCAACTCAAGGAAGGACAGGAAAACACTTATATTCAATAGAGTAGCACTTCTATAGAAAATGCATCCTCACATGTAGCATGAAAAATCATGATATTGTCAAGAATGGAATGATAAGAAAAGGTAGAAAAGATATAACTATGTGTATTCAAACCTTAAATAAGATATGACATTGAGAAAAGATAGACTTGAGGATGAATCCAAATCCTAGATGACATTACATTAGAAATTGAATGTTATGCCACTATCTTACACCCAAGGTCGATTAATAGAACTAATAAAAGGATTAAAAAATCACAATGTAAATTTACAACAAGAAGTCATACACATGATTGGGTGATCCCACAATAGTGGATTACACTTTCACCCACGAAGGAAAAATGTGAACGAGGAAAAAATGTTTGGGAAACATGTTCAAGCCAACCATCTCTACACCTTTGATCTAACTCCTGAAACCAAATGCCTTTGATTGAACATGTGACATCAAACATGTTCGATCAATGACATTATTTAACTAATATTTTAATGGGTTCAATTGAAAATGGACTTTGATTGAACCCCTTTTCAACCAAAATTTTAAAAAACATTTTATAGGCCTGAGGTGATAGTCAAATAGTCATTTTCACCTCGTGATTTGGTCTCCGCACCTTGTTAGAAATTTTCTATAGATAAGGCTCCTGAGCGCACTACATGAACCGACACTTCAACACTACTATATGAGGCGCACCAAAATCTTCTTTTTATTGTTTATACTCACTTGTATGTTGTATGTTTTTGGATTTGTTTTGTTCGTTGTTAGATTTTTAAATTTATTTACGTAAGTATATGACTATTTTTGTATTTTTAAATTCTTTTATTTGTGTATGTGTTTATGTGCACTTCATTTGTACCTGCAAATCTGCAAACAAAGCACTCTATAACTCATTAATTCAATTGTTAGTCCATAATAAATCAATCAAAATATAACAATTGATACCAAATTATAGCTTCCTAGTTAGAAAGAGTTTGATCAAATTATGTTAGTGCTCTCAGAATGTGCATTAGATCAGTGACAATACACTCTAAAATGGCAGATTCAAATTGCAAAAGTCATCAAAATGCATCTAAGATAAACAAATAAGCCTAAATCAATTGAATCCATTATGAAATTGAAGTGTTTTCTAATTATCTAGATACAAAGTTCAATTCTACAACATAGGCTTAAGAATGCAAGATTATGAGATCAAATGAGCTCAAAATTCATTCCTTTTATGGAGAGTGAGAGGAAATAGATGGTTTAGATTGATTCTTAATGAGTAATCAGGATTAGACCTTGATTGATCCATGTGAGATGATGCAGGTATGTTAACTCCCATTGGTCTATCAATTGATTTGTCACTTAGTGGTGAGTTGTAATTTAGGAGCGTTTGTTAATTTGTTTTAATTAATTACTTTAGCCAAGGGATTTAGTGGAGGCTAAGGTAATTAATAAGAATTGTTGATTGATCAACAATGGTTGATGCTTGATTAAGGGATTCCAATGATTTTGATGAATTATGCCAGTAATTGGATAATCAGGCTAGAATAATTGGGAGGAAGATCCTAAGTTTAAGGCAAATAAGGCCTTTGGTTAGACTAGCCCAATTTAAGGTGATTATATTTGCCCCTCTTTGAATCGACGTGTGAGCAATGCGTTTAAGTCAAAGAATAGATTGATGTTGATTTAGAGAATAGTTTGATATAGAGTGATGAAACCTCTAATGATTTAATGATTGAGAATTCCAAGCCCAATTGAACAAAATTCAATTTGGTTAAAGGTGTACAGATACCGATTCTGAACTTGATGTGACACAAATCAACCATATTGATTCTGAGCTTGATTGAATGAAATAGAATTGATGATATCAGTTCTGAACTTGATTGAACAAAGACTGATAGTACTGACTCTGACCTTGATTGAACGAAGGTCAATAAGAATCAACTCAGCATATTCAATTGGATGTGATGAAACTGAATACTTGGTAGATGATCTGAAACATCAAGGTTAATCCACAAGCATAGATAATTGGCTTGATATGATTTGTGATGAAGTCTATTATCCAATAGTCCCAACTTGATGGAAGGAAACTGACATACCCCTATTCGTTTGATGGTGTTGATTGGTATAGTTCCCGATGAAGTTAATTTGATAAGTAATTCTGTTTGGGAATCCTTGATTATATTTAGGTAAGATACTGATTGATTTAGGTATGATCATGCCCCCTCGGGAACAAAATTGAAATGAATATTGATGAAATCTCTACTTCAAGTGTTGATATTGATGAGAAAGTGATATTAGATATGATTGGATCAATAAGAATGGGTTAAGGATCAATTAAGATATGATTTGGAGTGAAGATGTGTTGATAGGAACATAGTTTGACTAAGTTTGACTACATTAAAAGTGAGATTTGACCATATTTAAATGACGTTGACCAAGATTTTGAGGAGTTGACATGATGTTAATTAAACACATGTTCCTGTTGCTTCTGATAAGATTTTGTAGCTTGGTTGACTAATTTTGACCAACATTGAACCTTGTTTGACCAAGGGTTGAGCAAATTTATGTCGCAGTCAACTTTAGTGGACTTGTATTTGCTGTTTAGGAATATTTTGGAAACTTTTCTGCAAGCATTCTATATCCTTTTCTACATATTCTAATCAATTTTGTGTTTATTGTACTTCTTGTTTGACTAGTTTTGAGCACTGCATTAGGTTAGTTGACTCTTCAAAGTTATTACTTCATTTGAATTACTTTTTGTCCCTAGATTTGATTTCGGTCCTGGCATGTCTATGAGGTACTAATTCTCTGGGACTATTTTGCTCAGTTTGAACTAGGTCAAAAATAACCCTAAGGGGTTAAAATAAGCCCAAAAAGGTTAATTTACCATTTCATTTTCACTTTTTACCTTGGTAATTTTTGAGCTCTAGAGAGAAGATGGTAGTCCTTGTGGAGAGACATAGATTCAAGCTTGGTCGTCGACATCACATACCCACAGATTATGCTCCTCCGGTGAGTACACAATGAACTTTGATTTCATGTTATTCATTTTGATTTTCAACATATGGTTAACTAATTATAACTCTTTTGATTATGTATCACATTGTGTATTCCATGCCGCATCTTGTCAATCCTGACTCACATATGGTTTTACCATATTTCTTTTGTCACATGTTGTAAAAACACTCTCGTATCTGGTGCAACAATCAATGTCGCATCTGGTGATTTTTCCCAGTATGTTCACTAAATAGTTAGTCTCGCATCCTGTGAAAACATGATTGCATACTGTCGTAATATTGCATCTTGTCAGAACATGATCGCATCTAATTACTTTGTGGTCAATTTGGATGATTGCTCACATCTGGGAAATCCTGAATCACATTTGGTTGAAAAGTCATTCTTAGTCCATCTTGTGTCATTTCCAGTAATCTAGTCAGTTTGTCTTTCCACTTTTCCAATTTGGATTGCCTGTTTGATCTATTAGCTACCTCTATAGGTTGTTTTTATCCAAGACTAATTGCATACTTGATTATATTTTGCAGACTAGATTAGGATTTTTTTCCTTCCATAGCTCAAGATCGACTCATGTTATGAGCTTAGCAAACCAGTTTACTGATGATGAACATGTTGTGGGATGTCTTGGTCTTGGTAGTTTGATAGATTTACCTGACATTAGGGTAAATTGAGGGTTTTTGACTACTCTTGTCAAGAGATGACATTGCGAGCACAACACCTTCCATTTGCCTACATGAGAGATGACTGTCACCCCAGAGGATGTGTGGAGGATCTTGCGGATACCGATGATGGGTATTTTGGTATACTATGAGTCACGGTCATCAGTAGCCATTGCAGATGGACAAAGATTTTTTCATGATCCTTCTATTGGTCGCTAATACTTGACATGTGACTATATGCAATCTCATTATGAATGACTTCCTATTTTTCTTTCTGGATTGATTGGCAAGATTTTGATGCCAAACTAAGAGCAACATGGATTCATGTATGGATGGGTTCGATTATTAGAGGATATGATCAGTACATCGCGTTGATTTGCATGGGGTAGTTTCATTTTAACCCATATGTATAGAGAGCTTCATGAGATTGTATGTCAGTCTTCCAGGAGAATGACAATAGGTGTTCTTATTGTTTAGATATGGGTCTAGGAACATATTCCAGTGGCTCGGCCCATAGTTGATAGACTTTGGGATCCAGAGGATACGTATGTTTATATGTAACCAGGATATGTCCAACAACCCCATCTGGGTAAGCTGGAATATTGGAGACGACTGTTGGATGATGTCACTAAGGTCAAGTGGCAACCTCATCTTGACTAAGAGGAGTGGGGAACTTACTGGAGGAAGATGTCTTATTTTCTTCAAAGAAAATTCCTGGTTGGCCGTACTTGATACATTGTGGAGCGATTTTTTGTTACCCATGTATTCAGATAGTTTGGATGGGTACATGGTATTCCACATGATCTTGTTGTATATGTGTGTATGAGAGATGAGGAGGCACTGTGACATTCCAGATTATCTTATGAGACTGTCATCCATGAGATCTCCCCGATGGTTAATGTCAGATGGGATTATTTTTGAGAGGTAGATGATGGTGGTATGACAGACGAGTACAAGGAGTATCTTGATCAACACCCTTTCCCATGTTTTATTGCACCTGAGGAGATAGGTCCAAGGATAGAGGAGGAGTTAGATTATGATCCTATCGATGATGGTCCTGGAGGAGGTAGAGGTAGAGAAGACAAAGGTGGCCAAGGGAGAGATAAAGGAGGTCAGGGTGACAGAGGTGGTAGGGTTCATCTTTCTGGTAGGGCTTAGGTATATGGTGAAGATGACAGAGGAGAGGACGAAGGTAATGGAGATGATAGGGGTGGTGGGTGAGGTGGTGATGGTAGGCCAACCTGTCTGAGATTTGTTTCTCCTCGCTGAGATCCTATTCCTTTATTACCTACGCAGTAGAAGAGACTGAATGGACAAAGGCATACCGGTGAGAGTAGTGGTAGTGGCCGACAACCACCACATGATCCTCCCAGAGATAGGGGTAGATATATAAATAAATTATCTGAGTGTGAAAGGGAGAAAGAGAAATTGAGATCTCGGGTTACTACATTGGAGACTCTTTTGTCAAATCAAGAGAGACAATTGGATATTACGAGATTTGAGAGAGACCTTCAGGTTTACATTGCTACACATTAGGGATGAAGAAAAACTTATTACTTTGCTTTATATTGTGGGACCATTCTTGAAGCTCAGAGAGCACCATTGTATTCAACTATTTCTCAATAGTCAGAGGGCGCCATGACACCACCAATTCCTACATGAGAAGATGCTCCATCTCCTCCCCCTTGTGATCATGCCTAGGGTGGTATTTAGAGTTGATACTTGTCGTCGCCTATGATCTCATTGATATTTTGTATACTGATCACCTGATATACTCCATGATGCTGATATATTCTTTTGACATATTGATATGTTGTTCACTGATATATATGATATGTGAGATGTTGCCTTATGATGTTGATATGTTTTTGTTGGCTCTTTATCTGCTTCGCATATAGATGCTCATTTTGATTTGTGACTTATGTTGTACTTGGTCTTGTTGTGATGATGATATTGATGATACTCATGTGATGACATCATTGTACTCTTACCTTTCATTGATATATATATATATATATATATATATATATATATGAGATATGCAGCTCTAATTATGACTCTATATGGATTTGCACATGTATATTTTTGTATTTTTCTTTATGCATATAAATGTACAGATGCAGCTATGGATGTATGTATGTCTCTTTTGACACTGTTTTCTGATTTCTCTGTAGGAAATGTATTGATGACATGCTATGTTATGCTTTCCTTTTGTTATGATTCTCATGCAAATGTTTATGCCATGGTGATATTGATATGGTTCTACTAGTATATATCAGTGAGTAGAGTAGTCAGTCATTAGTTTAAGTAGTCAAACTTGGATTTGTTTCTGATTTAAAACTCTGTTGTGATAGGTAGCATCCTGAGCTCAAGTATCCATTATGATTGCAGCTATATTAATCTTGAATGCAACTATATTAAGACCTCTAGGACTATCACTGGTCATTCCAAAATAGAATTTATTATCATAGAGCATTGTTTAACAGACACCATAGGTTAGTACAACCTTCACTGATAGATTTTAACAATCGTGAAAATATGTTAGTACTACCTTAATTGGATGCAATGTCAAAAGTAAACCTAAGCATTAGGGCATAGAAGCTAGGATTACTTGTTAGTTATTTCCTTTTGATTTAAGAAACTTCTTTTGTTCATGTGCAATATATGATATGTAACCCACAATGACCCTTGTTTTTAATGTTCATATCCTTGGGTACATAATGTTGCGTGCACCTTACTAGGAATTTGTTTTTAGACAAACAAATAAAGAAGGAGAATGTTCCAACCTCATCGTTGCTTTTAGATAAAGAGGGTTGATGTATATGTGGCTTTCAATTTTTTATGGAGGCTCTTACCATAGACACACATGTTATGTGAAGTTTTTAGGGCCATTGAATCAATCACCACAAGCAGAAGACCAAGAAAATGTCATGCCCCTTGCCCTTGCTTCTCTAGTCATTTTTTTAGACATGTTGGAGTTACTCGGAGGATATAAAAACCCAAAAATGACAAAAATAGAAATCAAACAAAGAAAATTCATGGTCTCTTCATATGCCGCTAGTCTGAAACATCATCAAGACGTTTCAAAGAGTCATGATCAATACAAGTCAAGATAAGTCTGTTTGTGATTACTAGTGTTTAGGAACACCTTTGATTAATCATTTTTAATAAGATATTATCAATCATAGATTAAGTGTTATCAATGTAGTTTGTAAAGTGTCTATATGTGTCTAGGTGAGTGTGGTGTTTCAGAAACACCTTTTTGATCAAGTTCAGTGTTAATTGCAATCCGACGGAGTGTTGAGAAACAATGTTGATTAAAGTGTTGAGAAACAATAGTGTGGTGTCTATTATAGGCAGGTAGTGTTTAAGAAACACCATTTTTTGTGATAGTGATAGTGAATGTGTCGTGCGAGTATTAAGAAATATTTGTTTATGTCAGTGACAAACTTTCCTAGACAATGAACTAGGTTGACAACATTTTGGCGGACCAATCCATGATTGATAGGATTGACACAACTATCAAAATTGCTATGAGAGATGCCCCTAGTGAAGTAAAATCATCCTAAGACTTAGGTATATACAAATTCCAAGCAAGGAAAGGAGAACATTGGATAACTTAGGTCCAGTTGATGTCACGAAAATGGCCGAAGGATATGTACAAGCAGAAACTTGAATATTGGCCAATAGCAAGTGGTGTATTGATAGATAGAGCAGTGATCACAAGTGATGCCTATTTACTAGGTTTTCTAATTTTACTACCAAGACGCCTTTTAACCAGGTTTTCGCCAAGGCACACTTTTTTTTTGTTCATTGTTTTTGTTTTTCTTCAGGATCAATTTTTTCTGTACAAGTTCTATTCACCTGGATGTTAAGCATAGAATCTTTTCAAGTGCAGAGTTTCAATAGGATTAGGGAGGACATCTCCTTCAGGCATAGCTAGCTGATAAGATCCTAATCCAAAATTTATTGTGATAACAAAGGGTGCTAGCCAGTTGGGTTCAAACTTTCCCTTTTGTTCTTTGTTTTGTTGATTTTTAGGGGTTTTCTATGAGTACTAGATCTCCAACTTGAAATTGTCAAGGTTTTACTTTCTTGTTGTATCCTCTTGACATCCTATTTTGATATATCTTTGGGTGGTCAAATGCTTGTTTCTTGTGTTCATCCAACATTTCTAGTTCTTGGATCCTTACTATGAGATTTTTTTCATCTGTGATAAGACTTGTTAACAATACCCACAAAGAAGGGATTTGAGTTTCTATTGGTAATACTTATTTTGTGCCATAAATAAGAGCAAATGGTGTGGCTCCATTGGTGTTTTGATGCTGGTCCTATAGGCCCATAGGGATGGATTTAGTTGTAAATGCCAATCTCTTCCAGATTTACTCACAGTTCTATGTAGAATTTTGAGGATAGTTTTGTTTGATGCCGCAGCTTGTCTGTTACCTTGAGGGTAATAGATTGAAGAACAATGCCGAGTGATATGGAACTGTCTACAAAGTTCATCTATGTCTTGATTGTTGAACTATCCCCCATTGTCTATTACAATAGTTGAGGGTATCCCGTACTTGCAAATGATGCAATTTAAAATGAACATTTATACTTGTTTCCTAGTGGCCATGAAATACTCTATGGCCGTGATGATGTACTTGTCTCCACTTGATGAGTTGGGATAGATTTTTCCAACAAGATCAAAGGCCCATTGTTGGAATGGCCAATGTGTGATAAATGGTATCAGTTCTCTGGTTGGAGCATGTATGAGATTTCCATGGATTTGAAACTTTTTTACATGTTTTGGCATATTGTATAGCCTATTTTTCCATTGTAGGCCAATAGAATTTTTTAGCTAATGAGAGACTGTTTGAGTGAGATCCACACACACACCTTCATGGACTTCTTTTAATGCATGATTAGATTCTTTGTGTTCTAAGCACCTAAGTAGCGTTCCATTGAGACCACATCTATATAAATTAGTAGCAATGATCACATAACACAATGTTGTCCTAATAAGGGTTCATTTCTCATTTATGGATAAGACATCAGGTAAGGTTTGATCTTTGAGATATGCAAAAATACAGCTATCTTGGGATGGGGTTTTTGTATTGATGGCACAATTATTAGCATCGTTGTTAGTGTTATGTAAACCTAACTCTAGCGATCTAACGTTTGATCTTTCTCCTTCTTTTCTTTCTCCTATCCGATCAAGTGCTACTCTAAGTGGAACTGTGTCAATTCTTGATCTTGGTCTAATCACATTGTTGAGATTTTTGTCTTCTAATACTCTTTGATTCTCTTCTTTCCTTATCAAGACTCACATGTCTACATTAATCATACTTGGGATTACTATATCAGTCCATCCTATCATAAATTCTATGATGTTTGTGAAAACTGGTGGATCACATCTATCTCAATATCCATAGTAACATTAGAAATATGATCCCATTGATAGTCATGTGAATCTGAGAGACTATCTTCAAACCTGCCTAAGAATTCAACAATAGTCATTGATATTTTTTCTTCAATATGAGTTTCTTGTTCACTGCTTGGTAAGTTTGTTTAATGAACCATATTTGTTATTTGTTGGTCAAAGTGTGGTAGATCAAGGACATGTGTGATTGTAACCAATTGCCCCTAATTTGGATGTAGGTTTTCCTGCTGTCTTATAGAGGATAGTTCTTCAATGATGTTTGAGTTGATTTCTTTTTCTTTTGTGTTTCCTCTTTCTTCTTGTTCTAGATGTGCCCCTTCATGATGTTCATCGTCTTGTTGGAATTCATGAGGATTACCCACTCTTTCATCTTTTTCTTCATCTAATTCTTGTTCTGATTCTTGAATATCTGACTGTTGTGACAATGGTATATGTTATTTTGATTATTCTCTTAAGTGAGTAGGTATGCAGTGTTCATGTTGATATTCGGGATTCTCAGTACATACATGCAACAATCTCTCAAATGTCCATGGTACTGCCTCAACTTCTTCTTCTTCTTCATTATTTTCCTTATCAAATATCAGACTGTTGGTTATAGTAGGGTGTCTTGATTCGTTATTAAAGCCCAATCCCCTTTTATCTTTTGAGTTTCAGAATTCCATGTGTATTGGTTCAATAAGTCCTTTTCCCTTATTTCCTAAAGGTCCTTTTCCTTTATAGCCCATTTGTTTCAAGAGATCATAACCTTTACCATATTTGTTTGGAGATATCTCTACATGTTTCACTTCACTATTTTCCTTTTCTTCTCTATATAACCATGATAGCACCACTTTATCTTCATTTTCTCCTTCTTGAGATATTGTAGCTTTGACCATACCTATTCCTTCATGAATAGCCAATGCTTTTGATGTAGATGGTGTAAATGACATTGACGACCTACCATATGATCTTGGAGACATAGGGAGATTAGCCAATGATGGTATTGAATCTACTTTATACTCCCACATGCTAGTATCTTTAAGTTATAATGATTTCTCAAAGCTTCTCATTACCATGTCTTTTGAGGTCTCAGTTGTAGACTCTTTAGGAACTTCCTTGTTGTGGGGAACCATGCTATCTGTTTTTACATTATTGCAGGAGTATCTTGAATCTGCTGGAATTAAACTTCTACTACATTGTGTGGAAATTTTATGCATTGATGATAGGTGGATGGAACCACTTGCATAGCATGTATCCATGGTCTACCCAATAATATATTGTATGCTAATGGTAAATCAAGAACTTGGCAAATCATGTCGCGTTCTATTGGACCTATTCTGATAGGTAGTACCACTAATCCATTAGACGATCTCTCTTCTTCATCATAGGCTTTTATGGTTATCTTTCTCTATGGATCAATTGCTTGTTCTAAAAATCTTTGTGCCTTGACCAAATTGAAGGTACAAATATTCAAAACCGCACCTCCATCTGTCAATACACACTTCACCTGATGATTATGAATCAAAACCTCAATGTCCAAGGGCTGATTATATGGATGATCTAAGGATTTTTCATCTTCTTCTGAAAAGGATAAATAATGAGGAGATGTTAAATGACCAACCATAGCCTAGAATTTGTCTACATCTAAGTCTTTTGGAACATTGGCTATAAGCAAGGCATGTTCAAGAAATTCCCTGTGTACCAGAGAGATCTTAAGTAATTCAAATATGGATATTTGAGCTGAGGTTCTTTGCAATTGATCTATCAGGTTGTAATTGGCTGATGATGAGTAAACCATTTTTTTTGATGTCACCGGTTTTGGGATCGTGATAACTGGTTGCTTGGATGATCTTGGTTGTTTTGATGAGGAATTAAATCCCTTGATTATCACCTTTTCTCGACTTCGCGTTACTGCATTCAAGTGCACAACTTTGTCTTTTACCCCTTTGAGAGTGATCATATTGATTGATACTTCTTTTGTTTCTAGCATGTTGATCACATTACCATTAATAGCATAAGTATAGTTTACTTTGTTTCCTTTAGACTTATATATTTCTCCCTCTTCATAATTAGGAAATGGTTTCGTAAATTTCGTTTGATCATCGTTTGAAGTGTGTCCCTCCACCTTGATTTTATCTCCAGCTATTAAATCTTGTATGACATTCTTAAGTTTCATGCTGTCATTAGTCCTATGTCACTTGCTTTGATGAAGGACGCAATAGTAGTTTATTCCACCATTTTAGTTTCACTTATGGTTCCCACGGTTTTGACTTTGATAGTGTAATGATCTTATTGTATAAAAGATTTTTCAAAACTGTCTCAAGAGGTTCTCCCAATGGAGTGAATATACACTTAGGTCTAGCAATCCAAGGCTTAACCTTGTTTGTCTCATTATTTGTATTTTGAATTGTTGTCATAGTTGTATTAGATCCTTTATTTTCTTGTAGGCTACTTGTGAGATTGAACATAGTCAGTTTAACATTCACATTTAACGTATCAACAAATCCATCATTAACAACATTCTTGTTCTTGTTCCACCATTTAGGTTTATCTTTCTTGTTATAATTGTTGTTATGGGAGGAATTGTTTTCTATGTAAAGTGTGATTTCTCCTTTCCTGACCATGACATCCTCAACTCGAAGTGCGTTTTCAACCATTCTATCAAAGCTAGGAGAACCTTTCATTTGAAGTGCATAGTTTATTTCAGGTATCAAGTTGTTTATGAAGATCTCCATCTTTTTTGATTTAGGTATTTGTCTTGAGTACCTTGCGAACATTCTTCTCCATCATTGTAGGAAATTTGATAAAAGATTCACTATTTTGTTGTCTTGTGTTACATAGGTCCAACATAGTTATGGTGTGTTGTATATTATAAGAGTATTTATGGATGAAATTTTTTTATCAGTTCTTCAAATGTTTGTATGCCCGATGTTAATTTGGAGAACCATTCTATGGCCTGTCCCCCTAAGCTTCCTGGAAACAATCTCATCAAGTATGTCTGTTCATGCATGAATTCTATACTTAAGGCACAAAATTGTCTCACATGATCATGAGGATACGTGTCTCCCATGTACTTATCATATTTAGGTCTTCCCATATTGGGTGGAAAAGGAATGAGTAATTCCTTATCAAATGGGAATCGAAATATATGTTCCAATGAGTATTTCTTTGTTGGTCTATCTTTCTCTCTTTTGATTTCCTTGAGTTTTGTTTGCAACATGTATAGTTATTTTGAGAGGATGGAAATAGGGGTTTGCACTTGCTCAACTTTCAATCGT
Source organism: Thuja plicata (assembly GCA_018584345.1). NCBI lineage: Eukaryota > Viridiplantae > Streptophyta > Pinopsida > Cupressales > Cupressaceae > Thuja > Thuja plicata. The sequence continues at coordinate 75,644 of MU224615.1, forward strand.
TCAACATCATAATCTTTAGGAAGCTTGACTCCCATAGAAGCTAAGTGGAGGAAGTATTTCTCTTTATCCTCATTAAGGATTTTCTCCATTGTTCTCTAGAATCTTCTACTTTGTTTAATTTTGTGGTACTCTTCCTCGATTATTTCTTCATCACTATCAAATTCTTGAATGTGATTACATTTGTTTCTTTCATTTCAATTGTCTTCATCATTTTGTTCTTCACGTTCAGTGTGCCACTCATAGGGTATATCCATTGCGGGTGTTTCTTGTTGTCTTGTATTAAAAGGCGTTGATGGTGAGTCTCGATCAAACATAGGATTCCTTCTTGATGTCCCTCCTTGATGGCATTGGATCAATTTAGAAGGTTGTTTTGAATCGTCAACAAAATATTGGTTGTTTCTTATGTTAACCATGAAACTGTGATAGGATTCTTGTAAAAGTGTCCCGGTGTGCAAAAAGGTTTGATAAAGTACAAGTGTGTTTGTCCAAAGGATTGTAAGTGTGAGTTTGATAAGATAAGGTGACTGACAAGTTCCAACATCATAGGGTTAGAATTCCCTGATGTTGAGCTGGGAACCAAAGAGGATTGAAGGTGATAAGATAACACGACTTGACAATGATTGTTTGAAAACCTAGAAGGTATGCGGGGTACACTTGCAAATTGACTGACAATAATGACTGAACCTAATAGAGGGACCAAAAGGCTATCCAAAACTGCAAAGCTCAAGATTCTGACACATGTCTAAAGACCTACTGTCCCATATGTGACTGACCAGATGCGACCCTTTATAGACTAGATATGAGCTTGTTTTACCGTATGTGAGCCTATTGTTACCATATGCAGGTCTATATCCAAGATGATACTAGACACAATATGCAACACTTTGATGGACTGGTTTAAGTTTGTCACTCAGTTTGAAAAATGGGTCAGATTTGTCAAATGCCAGGGATTGTCTGTCAAATTCTAGTGGGTCTGAAGGTTTGAAAATGTTTGTGACTATCTGAGAAGTTGTAAATTGAGTTATATATCTTTTTTCATGAATTAAAACACATCAAACAAGGTTGTTTAGACTCCAAACACACCTATCCTTCATTGACTTGGTAGAGATCAGAAATACTTGTTCACTGCCTTAGGAACACACTCAAAGACTCCTCAGAATAGGACAATCCAATAATACACAATGAATATTGGAGGCCATATTATTTGAGTGTTAACATCAATGAGGGCTCAATATGGTGAATTTATTGGGGCAATGATTATTTTCCTTGCACAAGCATTACCAACCTTTCAGAGGTAGTCTAGGTGGTCACTAGCATAAAGTGTCTGATTCGGGCATCTGTTCATAATCGTCTCCCATAGTCTCACACAAGGAAATATTGAGGCCTATAGCCCTATGAGTACCTAGATGTGTGTAGTCTTGCGAGCAAGATTAAAGAGGCTCCACTCTACACAACATCCAAGAATGTCCAAGGAATGATCAAATCAATATTTGAAGGACAAAACTGACTAAGTCTTCCGAGATTTTCATCTAAAGGAAGTGTCTTGATTACAGTGAGGTGGAAGAGTTGGCATCTACTCATACTCACTTGGGTCTTTCTTGGGATATTTTTACCTCAACCAAAATGCCCTCTAAAGATGAAATCAATGAAAATCCAAGAGGATTGATGACTTAGGAGTCTAGATTTCTGATTCTCCACTAGGAAGAAGAGCATATTCTCATATCCATGTTGTTTTCTCCTATCAAACTGATGTAGTCAAGCTAGGAGGATTCACTAATGGACTATCCAAACTTTCAGCCAACCACAAGAACAACAACAGAAACACACCAAAAATAGATATAACAACTTATATCAACTTATATTATCTCTAAAAATCAATTACATGCAATATGTCGGGCTGTATGGGCTTCCCGGTTGTGACCAATACATCAACAATTTCAACAAGATCTTTTAGGATCCAACTTCACCAGCCTACCCTACAGCTAAGTGGAAGAAACCATATCTAAACTTGTGCTTGCAAGCCACCAAGCAATCTCACAAGTTTCTTTCTTACCCAGTTATTACTGTCTGCTATCAACTCGCTCTCTTCTTCTCCTGCCCTCTTCCTAAAAGTGCTACCTACACACCCCCTATATACAACACATTCACAAGTCGACTTAAAAAATAAATATTAAATGAGATTTGACCCAATAAAATCTATAATGAATTGTATTAAATGACCTAGTTGGCTGTAAACAAACAATAAATACATAGAAGAAAGCACCAAATCAGATTTAGGTTCACACAAGATCCAATGCATCAAATCCACATGCCTTAGAACTCTGAATGGTCCCAATGATCCCCTCAAATCATGGATACAATCTCCAATGTCTACCCAATCCATAAAAGCCAGTCAGTGAACTCATCAACCAATAACCCCAAGTCAGTACCGAGCCCAAACAAAGCCACCAAGCCCGTTCGGTGAATTAGTGTTGCCAATAGACACCGAGTCTTTTTGGTGAAGAAAAACACTCCTTCCACTGAGAACTGAGGACCAAAAAACCTGAGAAAAACCAAACTCCACCGAGCTCTACCAACTCACCTACCGAGCACCAAACAAAACATAAACATATTTTTGGTTGACACAAGATTGCCAACTTCCCTAGGATGCTCCTGCATCAGACACCCCAGGTGCGAAAAGATGATCTAGTAGCTCCACAAACATCTTCTGGAATTCATCACATAGATCCTAAACTGATTCTTGATATACATGTCTTCTGAGTCCTTAACTGATACACCCATGCCTCAGTTCTTCTTTTGCTTTCTCTTACCACTAGCACTCTCTGAAGTGCCTTTAGATTTTTGAACCTTAATGTCTCCACCAACCCTTGCAGTCATCTCAGATTTGCTACCAATGCTCAAGTTCCTCCTTCCTTTGTCTTCATCCTTCAAAGGAATCAAAATAAACTTTTGTCCATCTTTCAAGATAGTAAAGAGGTTCCTCTTACAGTCATGAATAACCTCTCTATCATACTGCCAAGGCCTCCCAAGTAAAACATGACAAGAACTCATCTCCACAATGTCACATAATACTTCATCCTTATAGGAACCAATGTGAAAACTTACCCTGCATTTGTCCTTCACCTCTAGTGCGTGATCTTCTTGTAACCAACTTATCCTATAAGGAAAAGGATGTTTCAACCTCGTTAAACTAAGCTTCTGAACCATCTGCTCAGATACCAAGTTATCAGTACTTCCTCCATCAACAATCATCTTACAAAATATACCACCAGACTTACATACAGTCTTGAACAAGTTCTTCCTTTGATAAGAATCAACTTTTTTTGTGGGTAGCAATGTTCTCCTAAGCAAAAGATTCACACCTTCCATTTTAGGTTTATTCTCTGCAACTTCATTCACCATAAAATTTCATTAAGTACTGACCTTATCTGCATGGGGACACTCAAATGACCGATGTCCTTCTTCACCATAGTTACAAAAGGTACCTCGGAATACACCTCTAGCTCCCCTTCTCCTCAGTTCAACAGGTTTTAGTTCCTCCTCAACTTTTGGTTTATCCTTTAGCAACTGCTCTTGCTTCTCTTTCCCTCAGGAGTTACCTTGATGTATCCTTATCAAATTCTCTTATTTCTTCAGTGCATATTGATAAGCATCCTCAACAGAACCAATATTCAACATGCCGATCTCATCTTGGATATTGAATATGAGACCCTTAACATATCTAGCAACATTTTCCTTAGAAAGCTCCCTATGTCCAGATCTAATAGTCAGCTTGTAGAACTCCTTGATATAGTATTTCATACTGAGATCTTTCTGCTTCAGATTTTGCAACTTCTTAAACAACTCAACTTCATAGTCAGTAGCTATGAACTTAGCCTTCAATCTTGTCACCATTAATCTCCATCGAGTGATTTTCATCAAACCTTCTTCCTCCCTATCTCTCAGTAACTCTTTCCACCATAAGGAAGCATGTCCTTTCAACTTAGTTTGTACTAAGCTCACTGTAAGAGGATCTCCAATATCTTCCAGCTCAAAGTAGTCTTCTAATTCATTGATCCAATCAATCAGGTCTTCAGGGTTCAATGTACCTAAAAAATTAGAAACTTCCATTGTATGACTTGTATTCAACCGAGTGATAGATATTTCCAACCTATCAACTCTTTCATCTCTACCATGTCCACCACCTTCAGTAGCAGCTTTGAAATCTTCGACAACTTCCTCATAGCCATCCTCTATTACAGGGTTCCTCTGCAAACCAGTAATAACCCTCATGATTTTAGCTACCATCTCATTCTTCATCGCTGCCATCTCAGATCTAAACCTTTTTGTCACCTTAGTTTCCACCTCATCCGAGAGATCTACAATCACCCTAGGGTCCAATCTTCTCGAAGGCATCTTCCAAGATCTTTGAAAACCCTCTGCAACAAATCCCAATCAACTACCTTGCGACAACCTTCAAACTATCTGCAAGTCAGATCACAACCTACCACCTCACAAAAACAACCAGACAAGTTTCACAAGTTTAGGAACACGGACCTGCAACCTTCACTCGGACCAACTAGATCAACCTTGCTCTAATACCACTTGATGCAATCAAGCTTGGAGGATCCAATAATGGACCATCAAAACTTGCAGCCAACCACAATAACAACAATAGAAACACAACAACAACATATATAACAACTTATATCAACTTATATTATCTCTAAAAATCAATTACATGCAATATGTCAGACTGTAAGGCCTTCCCAGTCATGACCAATGCATCAACAAATTCAACAAGATCTCACAGGATCCAACTTCACTAGCCTACCATATAGCTAAGTGGAAGAAACCAGATCTAAACTTGTGCTTGCAAGCCACCAAGAAATCTTACAAGTTTCTTTCTTACCCACTTACTACTATTTTCTATCAACTCACTCTCTTCTTCTCCTGCCCTCTTCCTAAAAATGCTACCTACACATCCCTTATATACAACACAGGCACAAGTTGACTTCACAAACAAATATGAAATGACAGTCGGACCAATACAATCCATGATGAATCATATTAAATGACCCAATCGGCTGCAAACAAACAATAAATACATAGAAGAAAGCACCAAATCATATTTAGGTCCACACAAGATCCAATGCATCAAATCTACATGCCTCAAAACTCTGCACGATCCCAATGACCCCCTCAAATCACGGATGCATTCTCCAATGTCTGCCTAATCCATAAAATCCAGTCGGTGAACTCATCAACTGAGACCCCCAAGTCGATACTGAGCACAAACAAAGCCACTGAGCCAGTTCGGTGAATCATCGTTGCCAATAGACACCGAGTCTGTTCAGTGAAGCAAAACACTCCTTCCACCAAAAACTAAGCACCAAAATGATCGAGAACAACCAAACTCTACCGAGCTCTGCCAACTCACCTATCGAGCACCAAATAGAACTTAGACATATTTTTGGTCGACACAGGATTGCAAACTTCCCTAGGATGCTCTTGCATCACAAAAACATCATGCAAATTTGTAAATTTCCCCAAATTTGACTTCAAATTACAATCTAATGTTTGAGTTTCTATTTTTTCACAAAGGGAAAAGAGCATAGTCCACTAATTAGGTTGAAAATTGATCTCAAATTCCATTAAATTCCTATGAAATCACTTAATAAAATCATGATGTTTGGTCAAATTCTTGTAGGCAACCTGTAACACCACACATTATTAGTTTTGAGGGCGTATTCACTTCATAGCCTTTGACATGCATAATCTCTGTCAAAATTGTCCCGCGGGCAAAGTTAGGTTGCTTGAAATCAATTGCACACATCAAATTCACCCATTAGTCATTAGAAAACAATCAATTATGCAAGATTTAAGACCAAATGAGACTAATAAAACCTCCCAGATGTGAGTATTCCCAAAAAAGAGTAAAGATTTTCCAAATACAACTAAGGAAAATAAAAATGATTAAGGATTTACTAGAAACGACATTCGTAGAAAAGACTAAGGATTTACTGTATGCGAGCCATAATTAACTGGATGCATATTTTTTCACCAAAATAAATTAAGGAAACCAAAAATGGTTAAGGATTTACCAGAAATGAAACTTCCCAGAAGCGACTGGAAATTTACAGGATGCAAGCCAGATTAACCGGATGAACACTTGTTCACCAAAAGTGACTCTGTCCTGTCAAGCAGAATGTTAGCAACAAAAAAATTTGTTCTAAAAATGATAGAAAATTTAGGGCTAGGGCCCATAGTGGGTGCCAAAAATGTGTACGTATTTATGTGTACTTCGTTTGTACCTACAAATCTGCAAACACAACACTCTATAACTCATTAATTCAATTGTTAGTCCATAATAAATCAATCAAAATATAATAACTAGGACCGAATTATAGCTTCCTAGTTAGAAAGAGTTTGATCAAATTATGTTAGTGCTCTCAGAATGTGCATTAGATCAGTGATAGTACACTCTAAAATGGAAGATTCAAATTGCAAAATCCATTACAATGCATCCAAGTTAAACAAATCAAGACCAAATCAATTGAATCCATTATGAAATTGAAGTGTTTGCTAATTATCTAGATACAAAGTTCAATTCTACAACATAGGGTTAAGAATGCAAGATTATGGGATCAAATGAGCTCAAAATTCATTCCTTTTATGGAGAATGATGAAATGAATGGTTTAGTTTGATTCTTAATGAGTGATCAGGATTAGACCTTCATTGATCCATGTGAGATGATCCAAGTATGTTAACTCCCATTGGTCTATCAATTGATTGGTCACTTAGTGGTGAGTTGTAGTTTAGGAGCTTTTGTTAATTTGTTTTAATTAATTTCTTTAGCCAAGGGGTTTAGTGGAGGCCAAGGTAATTAATAAGAATTGTTGATTGATCAATAATGGTTGATGCTTAATTAAGGGATTCCAACGATTTTGATGAATAATGCCAGTAATCGGATAATCAGGCTGGCATAATTGGGAGGAAGATCCTAAGATTAAGGCAAATAGGGCCTTTGGTTAGACTAGCCCAATTTAATGTGATTACAAAATTCTTAGATAAGTAATTGCATTTTTTAGAAAACCTTAAAAAAATTAGAGAACCTTAAAAAAATTAAAAAATCTTAGAAAATTTTTAGAAAACCTTTGATTTTTTTTAGAAAAATGTTCAAAAATTGTTGTATTCCTAGAAAACCTTATAGTATTTTGGAAAAAAATATAAATGAAACTTTAGCTTGATTACCTCTATATCGATCAAACCCTATACGAAGTATGGACAAAGAAAACTTGGAAATTTGAAACCATAATTCTATATAAGATAAAGGATTAAAAGATCTACAAAATACATTAGATTTTTAAATTTAAGGAATTAATATATGGGTAAAAGTACAAACCTTTGTTGCATTTTAGGCTAAATGACATGATCTGACCAGAATGAATCTAACCGCAAGGGTTTGGGGTGGAAGATTTCCAGCCAAACCCACGTGGTAGCAACGTGATGACCACATGGAAGGGGGTTTTTGGTTAGACCGGTTCCGGCTAAAACAATTCATTATATATTGCGAAAGAGGCTTTAGCCTCACATTTTGCACTGAAAAATCTGGAGTCAACAGGTGAGGGGCTAAGGTGATTCGGCCGAAAACTTCTCAGGTACAATTGTTTTTTGTGTTTTTAATATTTTTTAAATTATATTATGATAGATGGATATTTTAAAATTTTAAAATAGTTTTTCATAGTAGATTTGTTTTAAATAGATTTTTTTTTTTTTAAATATTAAAAATGACATACACATACACATACACATATACTGTCATGAGTCATGATTGACATATGAACGCATGTATAGATCACTTTTGTAATTACATTCTTACTTAATTCTTGAAATGAATTAATATATGTGCTATTAAATATAGCATAATCATATACCATTATTGTCGATTATTAACATGGTGGTATATCACATTAATAAATAATCAATATTAATAATAGATGATTATATTAATAAACATATATAATATCCTACATATCAATAAATAATACCATATCATTCTCTATTACTAATATATAATTATATATAATGTAAGTCTAAATAAATTGTTATTAATGAACAAGACATTTCCCTTGTTAAAGTATACCACCCCCTTGCTAAGCATATATTTATACCGGTTAAAGAATTAAGGAAAAGGAAATATAGGGGAAAAAGAAATAAACAAAGGGGCAAATAATAATAAGAGATGGGATTATTCAAGGGGAAAACAAGAAAATAAATGTTGGAGAAAATCAAGGAGGAAATGTAGGAAAAAATCAAGGAGGAAATGTAGGAGAATATTAAATGAAAAAAAATATTGAATAAGCCAAAAAGAAAGACATCCCACCTAGAAAGAAGGTATGTATATCTTTGTTTGAGTTAATTCATTTATAAGACTTGCATGAATTAGATATTAACAATAATATGAAATAAACTTTGGAATAATAGGCTATGAAATAAGGTATATGAAATAATAGAGTATGAAAGAAATTAGTATTGCTATGAAGTAAACTTATATTTTAAATAACTCAAATATATTGATAATTGATTATGAAATAAATACACTATATAGAGAATTATGATTTCTCACGATTATAAAAATGAAATTAACTTAACAATGAATTCTCATGACTATAGGTTATTGCATATTCATACATATATATTTAATTTCATTATCATATATATATATATATATATATATATATTTATATGATAATGAAATTAAATATATATGTATAAATAAGTAGGAAGATTATAGATATGATTTAGCTAGTCCAATTATAGATCATAGGAATCTACTTCTTATCTATTATTAAGATATCTTAGGGTAAGGAGTTTGTGGAAGGGAGAGGTGGAGTAATTTCGGGCACATGACGGTTGTCCCAACACTAGGGTTAAGCCTTGAGGGAGGCTACTTGTAGTCTGCTTTACATGCCCTTGGCACAGTAATTCTTCTACCTTATGATGACATTAGTTAGGAAAAAGAGAAGGGATTCCTTTGATCTATATGAAGAGATCCTCAAATGTTAAATCTAGATGATGTTCATTCGTTGATCACTTGATGGTTTGCATTTCTTTATATTTATGAATAGTGATGGTTAATATGGAGAAATTATCTAACATATTTGGTCAATAAGAATGACTCCCTAATTCAATATTCCTAAACTTGCACTAATTTATAGAATATAGGTCAAGTGATAGGAAAGGGGTCATTACACACACACACACACACACACACACGTGTATGTATGTATGTAACATGTATGTTTTTTCTAAAGGTACGTGTGTATGTCTATGTGTATATGTATTTGTATGGGTACATGTCTGTGTATGTGTACATGTGTGTATGTGTATGTATGTGTATGTGTGTATGTATACATAACATGTATGTTTTTCTTAAGGTATGTGTTTATGTATGTTATCCAATTTCTAGAAAATAAAACTGAAAAGGTTTTAAATATTTGTACCCATAATAACTTACAATATTTTAACCCATAAAAATGACACACACACATACCTATGTATATGGACATATGTGGGTAAAAGTACAAGGCTCTATCGCAGTTTAGGATAAATCGACAAATCTGACCGAGTATGATTCGACCAAGTAAGATTCGGCTGAATTCGATGCAGCCTAACACACATGGCATTAAGTGGCACCTATGTGGAGGACGGGTGGCAGGGTGGATTTAGCCATATTAGATTCGGCCGAATCGTACTGGGCCAAACCCCCCCCCCCCCCAATACAAAAACTCGTCGCACTTCATTAGCTCCTCATTTGCAACCTACGAGCTTGCTAGAGTGGGATAGGGTTGAGGAGATTTTTGGCCGAGTAAGATTCGACCACTATTTTTTAAAAATAATATATTTTTTTATGTTTTGTGTAATCAATGTTCTTTTAATGTTTTATTATTGAAAAATGGTTATTGTTAAATGATTTTATTAAATTTAATGTTTTCAATGTTTATATTATGTTTAGGTTATTTTAAATTTAATGTTTTAAATGTTTTTTAATGCTATATAATTGGATTAAAAAACTATAGTAAATGGTCTATTAGAAAAATCTAGGTCTAAACTCTAAACTCTAAACCCTAAACCCTAAACCCTAAACTCTTTTGCAACTTATGAGCATTGCCTTCATTTCATATTGATGGTATTTTGTTGCATTCTTGTCAACTTATTGTTCCTACATCTTATTTAACACCAATTTAACAAATCTAACAAAAATGAGATCAAATTGAATTTATAAAAAACACAATCACTTGACCAAAAAGAAGTACGCTTTGATAAACACGCCTCTTGATTGCAATTTATTTTATCATATTATCTTATCCATATGGTAAATATGACATTAATACAAGATTCCGTGATTACATCCTACATTGTTTCCCTCACATAATTCAATCATATCCTAAGTAGCCATCTTTCCACATTGGAGGACATAACTTGAGTTCTGCTTCCCTAATCACATTGTGAACCTTCAAATCTCAAGATCATGTTCTAAGGGTTATGATAGAGCCGTTTCTAGATATTATTAGTTATACAACATGCACTAACCTTTTTCATCTTCCTTAGGAACTTATTATCCTATTGGCACCAAAGTGTTTTGATTCTCTTAGATGCCACAACAGGAGTATAATATGTTGATCTAGTGTCTTATCTTGATTTATATTGGCGTTCCTAGCTACCAAGGGTTGCATCACCATTTTTCTACTTTATGTAATGTTTTTAATGTTTATCTCTAACAAATTCATCTTGTAATGTTTTTAATGTTCATCTTGCAAATTTATGTCTTTAATGAACTTATCTTACCATTGAACCATCAAAGCATACATATCAACATTATACATGTACATAAAACCATACATATTGAAACATTGTCAAATCCATTGAACCATTGAACATGTCTTAAGGGGATGCCAAAACCATTATACATGTCTTAAGGGGTTTTCAAAACCTTTGAGCATGTCGTAAGGGGATGCCAAAACCATTATACATGTCTTAAGGGGTTGTAAAAACCATTATACATGTTGATTCTCTTAGATGCGACAATAGGGGTATATATGTTGCACTCTAGTGTCTTATCTTGATTTATTTTGGTGTTCCTAGCTACCAAGGGTTGCATCACACTTTTTCTATTTTATGTAATGTTTTTAATGTTTATCTCTACCACATTCGTCTTGTAAAATTTTTAATGTTTATCTTGCAAATTCATGTTTTTAATCAACTTATCTAACCATTGAACCCCAAAGAATACATATCAACATTATACATGTACATAAAAGCATACATATTGAAACATTATCAAAGCCATTGAACCATTGAACATGGAACGTGTCTTAAGGGGATGCCAAAACCATTATATATGTCTTAACGGGATGCCAAAACCATTATATATGTCTTAAGGGGATGTCAAAACCATTGAACATGTCTTAAGGGATGCCAAAACCATTGAATATGTCTTAAGGGGAGGTCAAAACCATTATACATGTTGATTCTCTTAGATGCCATCATAGGGGTATATATGCTGCACTTTAGTGTCTTATCTTGATTTATATTGGCGTTCCTAGCTACCAAGGGTTGCATCACTATTTTTCTAGTCTATGTAATGTTTACAATGCTTATCTTGTTTAGATTTTTTTTTAAAGAAATGC
>MU224615.1:174156-201851 GCA_018584345.1 Thuja plicata
TATTATGGATAGAAGAAAATAATTATTTGACATGAATGTCAGATATTTGTAAAATATTTGTTTGGCATTGTTGTCAAAGGGAGAGAATGTATCCATATTATCACAAGAAATTATTCATTATCAGATTTTACTCCAAACAGGGAGAGATCATATCCATAGGGAGAGAATTTGTATGAAGGAATCATATACAAAGGGAGAGTTGCTTACAAAAGATAGAAACATCAAAGAAGAAGAATAGTCAAAAGAGAGATATTGACACAATGGAAGGATGCAACACATCAGAACAAGAAACATAGAAAGTTGCAAGAATCAAATCTAAGCTAACACAGAGCTTACCAGTGATCAGACATTTTTATCGATTATCAAAACAAAGTGTTTGGTAATTTGATGAATCTCAACAATTGTATTTCATATTGTATTAGAAATAGTATAGTGTGATAATATAGTATGTTGCCATCAATGTCAAAGGGAGAGATTGATGATATGTAACTGATTGAATGTTTGATAATGTTAAGTTGAAGATGATGCAAGACATTAATTAGTTAATGGTTTGTATTGTCATTGATGTCATTTGATATCATTTGTACGGTCATGTACATAATGCCAAAGCCTTCAGAGAATCAATGGAACAAAGATTATGCTTTCAACAATGCATAAAAGTCAAGTATTCACTAAGTAACAGACAACACCAACGGAGTGCACACCATCGGTAAAAGCAAAGAATAAAAGTCATAGTGATACCTGACGAGTAGAAGACAGTGTTTCCCGACGAAGCAAAATCACAGGATGCCCGACGAGTTGAAAATAGAGTTTCCCGATGAGAAAAATCCAATGATGCCTGATGGACAGAGATCCCAAAGCTGACTAGAGTCACACCGACGGAAGTAGCATTTGTCACCAACGACTAACTGCAGAGTTGACCGACATAACAGAGAGTTCAAAAAACAACAAAATATCTAGCTGGCAGAGCTCAAGGATAGACTTAACTGGTTGTTTTATTTGTTTTATTTAACCAAAGTTAAGTAATTGATTTAAAGAAGATTTGTACAGTTGGCAAGAAGATAAATATGAGATAAATCAGGAGTTAAGGCTTTAAATCAAATTGGATGGATTGTTTTTCATGCCAAGAATCAAGAATCAAGAATCAAGAATGAAGGAATATCATGTCTATATAAGAGATAAGTGTAATTCATTTCCGCAGTCATATACACGGGAAGGGGAGTGAATAGGAAGAGGATGCTAAAGAGAAACTGATGAAGGATAACTTCATACAGTCCTGATCAATCAAGATGAAAGAGAGATAAATAATTCTGTAGACACCGATGAACAAGTGAAGCACAACATCACAAAGCTGAAAGTGTGGAGCACAAAGAATTGAATTGATACATTGATTAGAGAGGTAATGTACTTAAAAAGATCTGAAAATCTGCAATTCAAGTTGCATTAGAAACAGGTCATAGTGTTTTAGTTTAACCATTGAAGCATCAAGTCTCTTAACAGAGCAGGACTTAACCGTCTTCTATATATTGAGGTACATCCCAAGGAGTGCCAAAAAGGTTGATTCATGAAAGTAACATTGAAATTGCATAAAGCCTATTGACAACCTAAGAAGAAGGTTGATTCAAGGATGGTAGCAAGATTTGCCTAAAGCCTATTGACAGTCTAAGAAGGAGGCTGATTCAAGGATGGTAGCAAATAGATGTCCGATACTAAGTGAAAACCTCTATGTATAAAATCCTCTAACAAGGTCACGCCTAACAGTGTGTTTGTAACCTTTAACAGGGTTTGCTCCTAATAGGGCTCACTTCAGAAGAGTTAAAATTTAGGGTACTAGTCCCAGTGGTTTTTCCCTTAACAGGGTTTCTACGTTAAAATCCATGTGTTATGTGTGTATGGTTTATTAATTTACTATTTTACATTTCACATATGCATTTCTGGATTGATTGGTATACTCTGCATATTTACTGAGTATCGGTAAATAGTTTTACTGCTTATCGGTAATCAAGGAGAATAAGGACAGACAAGGTAAAATGATAGACAGTTAATTATTATAAGTATTTAATGGCATGCATCTTGTAGGGACTTAATAATTTGAGATGTATTTGATTGGTGTTTAGTGATTAAAGTATAAATTTTTAAGGCCACTAATTCACCCCCCCCTCTTAGATATTACTAACAAAGTTATCCATCAATTTTTTGTATGAGACAAGTTTTTCATCATTTTTCACGTAAATGTTGACAACATGACTGATAAACAACTAGGAATCACCATAAACTCTCATGTTATTTTATACTCCATTGTATAGCCATTTTAATCCAATGATTAGAGATTTGTACTCAAATATATTATTGGTACATAGAAAATTCAGTTGGAAAGATTTAGGAATTGCATCCCTTTGTGGAGTGATCAATACTATTCCTACTCCTGCACCATTGGTTGTATATGATCCATCAAAGAATAACTGCAAAAATTCTATTGTTGATGTTTCCATGCTAAAAAAAATTTCATCAGGGAACTCAAAGACAATAGATTTATGATATAGAATGGGTTCTTCTGCTAGTTGTTCAGTAATGACTTGTCCTTTTATATCCATGTGATCTACATACTGAATATCAAACTCTCTTAAAAACATCAACCATTTAGTGAGTCTTCCTGTTAATGTTGCTTTATTTAATAGATACTTCAATGTATCAATATGTGTTATGAGCTTAGTTTGGTGATTGAGCATATAGTGTCTCAACTGTTGAGAGGTGAAGATAATTGCAAGACATGCTTTCTCAATTGAAGAATAGTTAAGGTCATACCCGACCAAAGTTTGACTGATGTAGTAAATAACTATTTCCTTTCCTTTATCATCATGTTGTGCTAGTAGAGCACCTAGTGCTGAATTTATTGCTGAAATGTATGGAAAAAGTGGTTTACTAGGAGTTGGTGAAACTAACACTGGAGAACTCAACATATAGTTCTTGAAAATTTGGAAAGCTTGTTCACATTGTCATGTCCATACAAAAGTCACTCCTTTATGAAATAGGTACTGAAATGGATGACACTTATCTGCCAACTGTGCTATAAATATTCTGATGGATTGCAACCTTCCTTGAAGTCCTGTGAGATGCTTTAGATTCATGGGAAAAGGCATGTCTAATATTGTTTTTAATTTATCAGCATCCACTTCAATGCCTCTGTATAACATTATAAATCCAAGGAGATTTCTAGATGTGACCCCAAAAGCACACTTCTTAGGGTTTAGCCTAACCTTGTATTCTTCCATCCTATCAAAAATTGTTCCCATACTTGCAGATGTGTCTCTCCAAGTTTTGATTTTTCCAATATGTCATCTAGAAAATCTTCTATGGTCTTATGGATCATGTCATGAAGGATCATTGTCATTTCTCTTTGGTAGGTAGCGCCTGTATTTTTCTAGACCAAATGACATTACATTCCAACAATATGTTCCCTAAGAACAAGTGAATGCAATTTTATGTTGATCTTAAGGATCTACCTTGATTTGATTATATCCTAAGAAACCATCCATTAGAGATAAAATTTCATGTCATGATGTCAAATCAACTATTCTATCAATATTTGGTAAAGGGAAATCATCTTTTCGACATGCCTTGTTCAAGTCCCTGAAATTAGTGCATATACAGATCTGGCCATAATGTTTTTTAATTGACATAAGATTTGATATCCAATTTGCATAAGGAATGGGTCTTATGAAACCAACATATAGAAGTTTCTTTAGCTAAGCCTTCACCAATAAGGAAATATGTGGATGAATCTTTCAAAACTTTTTTTTTACCGATTTTGCATTTGGTAGTAGTGGTAAGTAATGTAGTACTAGCTCCAGATCAAGACCTGGCATGTCAACATATGACCATAAAAAATTCACTTGTTTTTCTTTGAATAAGTCCATAAATTTTTCTCTTTCCTTAGGTGAGAGAGATTTAGCAAGAAAGATCTTCTTAGGGTGGATTTCATCCCCTAAGTTAACTTCAATAGTGTCTTCCACTAAAAATGCTGATTTCTCCTCTTCTAAGGGGATGGATTCCAACTTTCCATGTTTTGGTGCCTCAAAAAGGTTTTCACCAGAAGATACGTCTTTATTTTTAGTTTTTTCACTGTTAAGAAGCACCTTTTGGTTTTCACTTAATGACCTTTATTTTTTCCTTTCATTTTTACTTTTTTGAATAGAAAGAGGAGTTGACCTTCCAAAGTATGTAGATATGTCCAAATCAAAAGAAAACCCAGCATTGTGATCTCCTGATGGTATTCCTTCCTGAAGGCCTAGGAATTTTGCAATTGCTTCATTGTTTTCAAAAATATCTATGTATGGATGTCCTTGTTGTTCCCAGTCGACTAACTCAGGGTGGACTAGAAAAAGATAAGTGTAGGGAGATGACTCATTTAACGCAAATTAAACTATGGTGATACTTACAAAAAATATAGAATGGGATTTAGATGCATCATCTAAGGAGCGTACATTGACACGCTTATACATACAAGGTTGGTCTTCTAGGTTCATGTGGTAAAACATGTCATTTAAATTTATGGTACTAGTGGATCAAGGGGAATACTCAAGGGTGTCAGACTCAAAGTTGTGAAAGGATTCCCACTCATACTTGTGAGAATCATTCATGCTATAATTCTCATCAAGTATCTCATTTTCCACAAAATCTAGAACTTCTTGTTCAAGGGACATTTCAGAGATTGTGATTTCCAATTGTTGTGGAAATGTTTGTGGAAGTATGTTACTAATCTGGGCATATTCATGATCTTTCCCCCGATTTGGATTAACCACACTTTTTCTAGACTGGTCATAACCAAGTCCTCTTTTATTCCTTTGAGTAGGCGGTAATGATATCTCTACTATTCCTTGTTGTGTCACCCCTAAGCCTATGGTTCCATCATATCCAAACTGTTGTAACATAGTGTATCTAGGTCCATACTAATTCAAAGGTAAGTGTACTGATGGTACTTCTAGAGGATCTTGGTCTAATCATATGTTGATATCATAATCAAATGGATCTTCCTCACTTAAATCACCCCATTTAACAAATGTTGTAGGAGGGAATTTGAAAACAACTGGCTCTAGTTTTTCTACTATTCTTGGGTGACCGTAGGATCTTGGTGACAAAGTCATTTTAGTATTAGTAAAATATTCCTCATAACGATACTTACCACATCCTTTGTCTTGGACTAATATTTTAATTTGCATTCTTGGTATGTCTTTGGGAATCAAACTAGAAGTAGAAGGTATATTTGATTCTTGATTTAATGGTACTTGGTTCTCTATACTACCCCTTAGATTGTTGCAATAATGGAAGGGGTTTGGAAATCCTATAATGATTTATGTACCTTGATATGCAAAATTGATACATTGATGATAGGTAGATGGTACAACTTACAGTTCATGGATCCATGATCTACCCAGTAACATGTTGTATCCTAGTTCAAGGTCTAGGATTTGAAATGGAGTGCTCTTCAATACCAATCCTATTTTTATAGGTAAAATAAGGATACCTATGGATGATCTTTCCTCCTCATCATAAGCTTTGGTATTGATACATCTAGTGATATTAATGCTTGATTCTGAATATCCAGAGGTTTTTATTACTTTGAGAATACAAATGTTTAATCTAGCCCCGCCATCAATGAGGACTCATCTGATTGTGTGTTTATGCACCTGGACAAGAAAATGTAAGGGATCTTTGTGTAGAGGTTTATGCAAAGAAATATCATGATCAGTAAACTTGGCATTTTCGTTGGCAACAATGTAATTGACCATGGTCTGGAAACTCTTAGGAGGTATGTCCCTAGGGATAGATGGATTTTGAAGGGCCAAGTCCAATGCTTTATTATGTTCAAGGGATATTCACAATAACTCAAAGATAGAAATTTGGGAAGGGTTCTCTTAAGTTGATCCACCAAATTATGTTGTGGATTGAGAGGTTGTATAGTAGTTGGAGGAGTAGAAGAATTAAAAGGTGCCCCTTGTAAGACAACCTTGGAGCGAAGGGTCATGACTGCACATTTATAATTATTGTCTATGATATTGATGGTTGTAATTTGGCATTCTATAGGGTTAAGAAAATTTATCCTGTTATCAGAAGAGGAGTAGGTATAATTGACCTATTTTGAGTGACCACCAGATGTAGGGGCATTCCCTTTATTATGATTCTGCAAAGGATCTGTGAAAATTGTGTGATCTATGTTACCTTTGTGTTGAACATTAGTGACATCAAATACACATTGTTTAATTAAATCTTGGATAGATTTCTTCAAACGATAATAGTTTGATGTCTTATGACCTTTAACATGTTGATATTAATAGAAATTGTTATCATTCCACCACTTAGGTTTAACAACACCATGCTCAACTTCTCTTATCTCAAGTAGCATGATGAGATTACTTTGAATTAACTTTTTGAGTGTTACTTTTCAAGTGGTTACCTTAAAGGTGTATATTCACGCTTTGTAAAAGGGGCTCTTTGTTGACGTTGAGCATTAGGTTGGGATTGTGTGAGGTTAGCCATTTGGTTATTTAACCCTTAGATTTGTACTTGATAATTTTCCAAGGGTTTATGTGTTATAGGGGTTTGACTTAGTGTTGAGGCCCCCTATAGTGAGATCTTAGGGTACACATAGTTGACGACCTTAATATCAGTGACATTTTCATTAGTAACGTTCTTGTTTTTATTCCACTACTTAGGTTTATCATTAGAATTATTTGTTCTATTTTATTGATTTTGATCAGAAAGAATCCTTCTCTTGATTAATTTTTACTCACATCGAATGCATCATTCAATTAACTATTTTAAATTTGGAGCAAGTTGCAATTCTGTAGTGAATGCCATATTTGGGATAAGATTATCAACAAACATGACTATAAGGTCTTGTCCATGAATATCATATGGGATTCTATTAGGTTTAATTCTGCATCTTTGCAGGAATTTAGATGACTCACATTCCTTTTGTTTGATATCAAGAAGGTCTTTAATGCTAACCTTGTGTTCTATGTTGTGATGGAAATGAGCAATAAACCTTTAAACTAGTCCCCCCTAGATTGGACACCATGAGATAGGTAAGAAAACCATTCCATTGATGGTTTGACTGTACTTTGGAGGAATAATCACATAAGATATGTTTCATCATGTGCTACCTTGATGAAACTAGCAAGGAACTATCTAACGTGGTCCACAGGATTGGTGTTTCCTCTATACTTATCAAATTTGGGCACTAAACAGTGTGCAAGAAACAAAGGAATGTTTAGTGAGTGATCAAAAGTATAAGGGTATAGGTCCTCTGTAGTATAGGACTTAGTCTTCTCTTGATTTTTAATTTCCAAGAAGTGAATTTGCAATGTTTGCATTTGTTTTATCAGAAGGTCAGTTTGAGATTGAGGAATATTTCCCTCATTTGATCATGATCCAATACTTGGTTTAAGAATTTTTCATTGAAATGGTTGTATTGGAATATATGATCTTCCAGGTATCTGATATTTTTTCCTAGATGTATGTGGCTTTTTAGGCTAAGGTGCATATTGAGGCCTAGGTTATTGTTGTTGTTGATGTTGAAACAAAGATTTAACCCTTGGAGGATGTTGACTAAAAGTAGGATCGACAAAGATTGATCCTATTGGTTTGGATGAGCTAAACGCAAGTCCAGTAGGGATAGATTTTGATGTAAATGGGTTGTAACTTGTTTGAGTAGTCAATGTTGTAATTTGAGCACTTGACGTAAAAGGGAATGATGTCATTGCCTGAGATAAACTAGAGACCATTGATGAACTTGTTTGAACCCTTTTCATATTTTGGGTAGAAGATGAACTAGCCTGAGTTGAAGATCCCATTTGTGTAGAAGTTTCTTGTGATATCACAAATTGGGTTGATTATGGAATAGACATTATCGGGGATACGATAGGATTAAATTGAGAATTATTAGTTGTAGTATGACCTGCTAATGGATTTTCTGGCCATATTATAGATACATCAAACCCAGACTACAATTTGAATCCTTTGTCTAATAACATTACTTAGAATGTTTCAGAATTTCTTTCCACTACAACATCTACAACTCGTGAAGAGTAGTCATCTTGTTCTATGTCTTCTAATTCTTCTTCCGTGACATCCTAAAAAGTAGTTGATCTACGATAGACATCTAAAGTTGCAGGAGTATTTTTATTGTACAAAGAAGGATCTATGTGTGCAAAAGGATTGATCTCTGGTTCTTCCTCCCATGGAAGAAATGAATTGAAATATGATTCCTTTGTTTGATTCTAGCCTATGACCTAGTATTCGGTCATCTATAAGGTGTAAATGACATTGTGTTATCTGTAACATTCGTAATATGGTCTACTCTAACCAGAGACCCTATTTTCCCTAAGTGTGATCATACCCCTAATTATGTCCAGACAATTTCTCAATTAATTGGCATAATTCATTAAAATCAATTTAATATCTTAAAAATCAAAGTGATCTCATCACTAACTCACATTAATTACACTGGTCTATTTAATTAAATCAAAACAATTAAATACATGGCTAAGGTAATTAATTAAAAGGAATTATATAAATATCCTAATTACAACTCCTCACTTGAAGAATGGAAAGTCGATCCATTAGCCAATGAGAGTTAAATCACTTGGATCACCTCACATGGATCACCAAAGATTCAATCTCCACATCTCTTCACAAATCAATCTTGACCTCTCATTCCTCAAATTCTTCTATAAAAGGAATGAATTTTGAGCTTAATGGGCCCCTAATTCTTAGAATTTCATTTACATCCTTATGCTGCTATGATTTCTAACAATCTCAGTCCATTTCTAGTTCATATTTGCATATTAATTACACAATTTCTCTTTGGTGCACTAAAACGAACATTGTTTGAGCATTTAGCTTGCATTCTCTCTAAATATTCCATTCTAAGCATGAATGTGGTTCTATTGTTTCTATGGATGAGTTGATTGAATTGTTTAAGGATTAGTATGAGGATAAAACTAATAAACACTTTTTTTTGAATGAGTTTAACAATATCAAAAAGAATTTCAATGAAGAGGTCACATAGTTTAATACAAGGTTTCAAAGAGCTATGCACAAGCTATTTCAGAAGATAAGGCTGGATGAAGAGGTATGTCTAGCAACTTATTTGAATGCCTTTGATTATAAAATGGGATATGCTCTTAGGGATAAAAACCATAGAACTCTTATTGATGTTTATAAGATAGCAGTGAATATTGAAATGAATAGAATAGTATCTGGTAAGTTGAACAGGAGAGATGACTCAAGGTTTAGTAGGAGCAATTTAAAAGAACCAGAGTATAAGGAATATAGGGCTCCTTAGAACAATAGGCCTTCTTAAAATACTAAATATAATCCTCAAAATAGAATGCAAAACCATCCTTATGGAACTTAGTTTAAGGATGGGAAGCCTTTTATTCTACCTAGAAAGGAGAAGACTGATAACAAAAATCCAGACCCTCTACATAAGAATGTTGTCCATTTCTGCAATGATAATCCTTGGTGTGAAGCTTGTGAGGCTCCACATAACCCTAATTTTTGTATTATTTCCTTAGACTTAAGAGTAATTGAAGAGAATGGAAATGATGAGGGTGAACAATGTGATTGTAGTATGACAAATACTTATTCATGTCATGATATAGATTTAGACAGTGAAACTAAAAATTATGATTCATGTAGTTCACAAAGAAGGGTAGAAAATCATCATCAACAGATCTTATCTGACAGTGAAGTAGAGGAAATTGATGACCATATAAGATGTTATGCGTAGAATAATAAGGATGTTCCACTTATTAGAAAAGATTCATATGAAGAGAAATCTAAGATTACTGCGGATTTAGTGAATAAGGCTAGAAGCAACTACCATTTAAGAAACAGGGTAGTGGGTGGTACTGGCAGTCAGCCATCAGGTGTCTTTATAATAGAAAATAAAATAGACACCAAGTATATACAAAAAAAGGAAGGACCTGGAGAAAATGTAAATAAACATAAGGTCAAAATTGTTACAAAATCCCTTGAACTGGATGTTGTACAAGAAGGAGAATTAAAAAGGCAAGAAAGAGCTACTCCTGTTCAAAAGATGGAAAGCAAAAAGTTACAAGAACCAACTCTGAATGTACATATTGAGGAAAGTAATATCACTATTGATAAATCAAAGTCCTTAGATGTGAAATATACTCTAGTGGACATGGGTCATTGTTTATCCCAAATGACAGTAAAAGTACCATTTCTAGAGATGATGAGAATTAAAGAACATAAGGAAAAGGTGTTGTCATTATTAAACAGTGTGCCCATAATAAAGGTCCAAAGTCCAGAGAATGTTGGTAAGAAACCAATTAACAAAGGGAAGGAAGTTGAGGTGTTAACATCTGAGATTCCTCAAATTTTCTTGAATACAACTTTTCCCCAAAGGTTGTTGACCCATTTTTTATTTCACTAATAATTAATGGAAAGATGCTAAAAAATTGTATGATTGATTCAGGAGCATCTAATATTGTTATGCCAGTGGAAATCATGAGGTCAATGGGATTACAGGTTGATACTCCTCATGGGAGACATCAAGCTATTGACTCTAGAGAGGTCCCTGTGATTGGTACCATTGAGGCTATGCCTTATAAATAAGCAGTTTTCCCATATGTAGTGATGACTATGAATGTTCTTGTGGTTGACATACCACCACATTATGGCATGCTGCTATCAAGAAAGTGGAGTGCTTCAATGGGAGGTAGTATACAAAGTGATTTATCATATGCTACTTTTAACATTGCTGGAGAAAATGTTAAGGCGTTAAGGGAGAGTAGAAATCCACACATGATAGAAAGATTTTAAGATACTAACATTAATTGTTGCATTGATATGGATATGGAGAATTTTAGGATACAAAAGAATGAACTTTATTATCAGCATGAAGAGGTTGATCCTCTAAACAGAGAGTTGATTGTACAAAGTGATGGATTGTGGAAAATTTACTTTGATGGGGCTTGCTCAAAAGAAGGATCAGGGGTAGGTGTATTGCTGGTATCTCCATCAGGAACAAATTTTAAGTATTCATTTCTATTAGCCTTCCAATGTACAAATAATACTGCAGAATATGAGGCTTTGGTTTTAGGACTTGAAATTGCCATTAAACATGGGATTAAATGTTTAAAGGTTTATGGTGATTCTGAGTTTTTGGTAACTCAAGTTAGATCCAAATATGCAGTAAAGAATGATATATTAAAAAGGTACAAGTATGCTATTTGGGATCAAATTGAAATGTTTGATGCCTTTGATATAAGCTGGATAGAAAGGTCAAAGAATATAATGGCTGATTTTTTAGCAAATGTTTCTTTAAAAACTGATGATTTGACCTTACATGGGGTGTCAATACTGGAAGTCAAGACAAGACCAGTTGTCCCGGACAAAATATACAACTGGCAGGTTTTTCAGGATGACCAAGATATTTTGAGGTTTATGCAATGTCTAGACCATTATGACAATTAGAGTATAGATTGTAATACTTTTCTAGAAAATAGTGATGGAAAAGACTACATTCTGGGAAATGAGGTTGTCCAGTTAGGATCTAATAAGATTCCTAGGGGTTTGGTTGAGCTTGAAGCATTGTTTAGTAGTTAACAAAATGATTCAACAAAATTAAGCAATGCCAAGGTTGAGGATTTGGAGGAAGTAAATTTAGGATCTGAAAATAGTCCTCAAATTGTTTATATTGGAAAGGGTTTAGACTCTCATATAAGGATAAATTTGATCAAAATTTTAAGAAGATATAAACATGTCTTTGCTTGGTCATATGAGGATTTGAAAGCCTATAGAGAGGATCTTTTTCAACATGAAATCCCATTAAATTCAGATGTCAAACCATTTAGGCAAAAATAGAAGCCTATTAACCCCTTGTTGGCTCCTAAGATGCAACAAGAATTGATGAAATTAAAGGATGCTGGGATAATCCAGCCAATCAGGCATTCAACTTGGGTATCAAATTTGGTACCAGTTAGAAAGAAGAATGGTGATATCAGACTGTGTGTGGACTTCAAAAATTTAAATATTGCTTCATTAAAAGATAATTATTCCTTACCTAATATGGAAGCTATGTTACACAAGGTGACTTGTTGTGAGTTGTTGTCTATGATGGATGGTTTCTCGGGTTATAACCAAGTCTTAGTAAAAGAATTAGAACAACACAAAACTACATTTACCATTCCATGGGGAACCTATGTTTATATAAGAATGCCATTTGGAATAATAAATGCAGGGGCAAATTTTCAAAGGGCCATGGATGTTGCTTTTAAAGAATTCATTGATTTATTTATGGTCATTTATCAAGATGATTTAACTACATATTCTAAGAGATCGGACGATCACTGTGATCACTTAGGAAAGATTTTCAATAAAGCATTAGAATATGGTGTTTCACTGAATCCCAAGAAATGTCATTTTGTAGTGCAAGAGGGAAAGTTGCTTGGAAACATAGTGTCTAAGGAGGGGGTAAGAATAGGCCCTGAGAGAGTGGAAGCAATTCAGAAGGTTATTTCTCCAAAGAACCTAAAAGGGGTACAATCTTTCTTAGGAAAGATCAATTTTGTCAGAAGGTTCATAAAAAACTTTGTAGAGATTGTTAAACCCATTTTAAAGTTGTTAAAGAAAGATGAAAATTTTATTTGGAATGATGAAGCCCAACAGTCATTTGAGAAAATAAAGAAAGCAGTACAAGAGGCTCTGGTTTTAAAATCTCCAGATTATACTAAGTCTTTTTCTTTGTTTTCATTTGCATCTTTTCATACAATTGCTGCTATTTTACTACAGAAAGATGAACAAGGATTTGAACATCCAATAGCTTTTTATAGCAAATCCCTACAAGCTACAGAACTTAATTATGAGATAATGGAGAAGCAGGCTTATGCTTTGGTAAAAGCTGTGAAGTCTTTTAGGCCATATTTGGTTTGTGCTCAGATACAAGCATATGTTCCTCATTCAGCAGTTAAAGATATTCTTACACAGTCAGAGGTTACTAGTAAGAGATGTAAATGGATAACCAGAATTTAGGAATTTAACCTTGAGATCCATATTACAAAGTTGATAAGAGGTCAAGGTTTGGCAAAACTCATGACAGAAGAAAATTTGGATCTAGTACAAATAGATTAGACATAGGTACATGATCAAACTGCTACAAGCATAGACATGCAACCATTTTATACTAATATTGTAATTTTCTTCAAAAATGCCAAATGTCCTGATCATATGTTAGAAAATCAAAAAAGAAATCTGAGATTGCAAACTCAAAGATACACTTTGATCCAAGGGGACTTGTATTGGAAGGATAAGAATAGTGTACTGCTGTTATGTCTTGATAAATACCAAGCTGAAAGAGTTTTATGTGAAATGCATGCAGGAGAGTCTGGAGGTCATTTTTCTGCTAAGACTACTACCCACAAGATTTTAAGGACTAGGTACTATTGGCACAGTTTATTCAAAGATACTTATGAATATGTCAGAAAGTGTGAACCTTGTTAAAGGTTCTCAAACAAGCTGAAATTTTTAGGAGCTCTGTTGCTAAACCCAGTAAGTACTGAAGCTCCTTTTACTATGTGGGGTATTGATTTCATTGGTGAATTCCAAGAGAAATCTAGTGGGGGACACAGTTGGATACTTGTAGCCATAGATTATTTTACCAAGTGGATTGAAGCCATCCCTACAAAGAAAGAAACAAGCAGGGTATTTA
This sequence comes from Thuja plicata, assembly GCA_018584345.1. Classification (NCBI taxonomy): domain Eukaryota; kingdom Viridiplantae; phylum Streptophyta; class Pinopsida; order Cupressales; family Cupressaceae; genus Thuja; species Thuja plicata. The sequence goes on from MU224615.1 coordinate 187,895, forward strand.
CTAAATTTCTAATGGATAATATTATAACCAGATTTGGTGTACCTGTTAAATTAGTAATGGATAATGCCATGAGTTTTAGATCAGAAGAAATGATAGATTTATATGAAAAATATGGGATTACAATATCATATTCATCCCCATATCATCCATAGGCAAATGGAAAAGCTAAGTCTAGTAATAAGAGTATATTGAAAATACTAAAAAGAACTCTTGAAAAGAATAAAAGAACATGGCATACTAAGTTAAAACTAGCACTATGGGCAGATAGAATAACAGTTAAAAAAGCAACTGGAAAGTCTCAATTTGAGCTGGTGTATGGTCTACAGGAAAGAATTCCTATCAACAATTTATTACCAGTATATCACTTTATACAAGAGGAACATTTAGATGTTTCTGACAATATGCAGAATAGAATGACTCAATTGGTAGAATTGGACGAAGTAAGAAGAAATAGCCAAAAAGAAAACCTTAAGTTGCAACAGAAGATGAAATACCTTTTTGATAAAAGGGCTACTGAAAGAAAGTTCCAATCTGGTGACCTGGTTCTTCAGTGGAATGCAAGAGCAAAAGATAAAGGAAAACACAAGAAATTTGAATCTTTATGGCTTGGACCATTTATTGTCTCATAGAACTTTGGAAAAGACTCTTACTTATTGAAGAATATGGATGGAGAAGATTTTGAGTTGCCTGTGCATGGGCAATTCCTCAAGCCCTTTTTAAAATAAGAACCAAAATTCATGCACAAGTACATATGTATCATACTATGAATACTTTCCTTCGGTTATGTAAATGTTGTAAATAGTTTCCCTTCTGTAATAGATTAGTTGGATTTCCTCTCTTTTTGTGGTGGTCTGCAATCAGAGATTCTGTGGATCTTTTGCAATAAACTATGTTTAGTCAATCCTCAGATAGAGCCACTATTGGTTGTATTCCTAGTTTTGTTGGTTTGCCCTAAAATTTTGTTGTCCTCCTGCCAATTTTTATCCAAAATCAAAAATTCTATCCTAATTTGAATTATCCCTGTGAAAATCTAGATGAATAGTAAAAAACCCAAAACCCTTGAGCTCTCTTCTAGGTGAAAATGTAGAAAAGCCCTAAAATGTCAATCGAGTTTCTATTTTTGCATTACCTTTTTGAAAGACTTAAAGTTATAAATAGTCATGTTCTTTTTTTAAATAATCACCTAGTCGCTTAATCCTAAAAGCATATTTCATTTCATCAAGAGACTTGGCGATTAATTGTAGTCGGGATGTCTCAAAAGGGAAAATAATATTCTTTGTAAGTCATGAGACTTACTGAAGTCCTTAGTCGTGAAGTCTCCCAATGAAGAAAGTGTGATCTGGTGACATGAAGACAAGCGGTTAAGTCATGGTGTCGCGTAGTGTATCCTATAGTTAGTAAATTATCATGAGACATAGCGATTTCTTCAATCGCGGGGTCTCCAGATCAAAATATGGTTAGTGATAAGTTTAAATGCTTCTATCGCCATTTATCCAGTTTAAAAGTGAGTTAAGTAAAAGGTTTAGAGACTTGGTGACAAACTGCAAATTGATTGAAGTATATGGTGGTCGGGTAGTCACTGGTCAAACATGGTAAGTCAGCATCTTTTCAGTGGTTTGGAGATAAACACTAAAGATGAGACACGTGTCCATAGTAAAAAGAACAAAGTGTTTCAGTCATGCTGTCTCCCAAAAGGAAAAGATCATTTGGCGATTAAGAGACTAAAATATGTAAAGGTATGTATTTTAATATTGTCACGTGGTCTCCAAATGATTTAGGGTTTTCAAAATATATTCGGTGACTTAGCAGAGCTGTCAGATGCAGAATAAGATAAGATCAATGGTAGTCGCTGAGTCTCTATCAATTTTGCAAAAGAGTAAAATGTTCTCACGATAATGAGAATTAGCTTTAGTTGCATAGTCTCTAGATTAAAATTAAAAGATAGGGTTTCATGGGCTATGTCGTGAAGTCTCCAAAGGAAATAGTAAAGAGAAGTTTTATTTAGCGATTGGGTGACTAAGGGTAGTGGCAGGGTCTCGTAAAGTGAGAATAACATTTAGAGACTTAGCGATAACAACTTAAAAGATGAAAAGTAACCATGGTCGCAGGGTCTCTGAATAAACTTTGAGTTTGCAAATACTACTAGCGACTTGGATTTATTTGGTCATGTGATCCCCACAGGTTAATCATGGTTAAGCTAAGGTGAAGAAAATCATAAAGTCACTAGATCTCCAGAAGAATTAAGTGTTAAGAGGTTTGATCAGCGATAGAGAGATAACGTAGTCACTTGGTCGCCAAATATGAAAATTAATAAGGCGGCAGTTGCTGACATGACAATATAGAGATTCATTGTCCAATAAAAATGCATGAGATTAATTATTATGTGAAAAGGGTAGCTGAGATGTCTGGTGAAGAACCAATCATATCAAGACATGTCATTTTGTTTAAATTTTATAAGGGTTTTTCTGAAAACGCACTCATATGAATTTGATTTCCTATCACATTCATGAGCTACGGCTAGGATTTTAATTAATACCACAAAATGTAAACTTGAAGGTGAAATTGATTGTTTTTCAATGATGAGCTAAGTACTTTGAAGAGTTACCATAAAGGGATGATCTCAGGAAAATTTTCATTTATCATACATCCAGAATTTTAGAGCGGAGAATTTTCTAGGTTTTCTATGCCCAGGAAGCAAGAATTGATCAATTTCAGGGTGATTCTCTAGTTTTTAAGGTTTTTTTAATTGTCTTCAGTGCACAGAGAAGAGTAAGGAGTCTTGAGAGAAGATTTGTTTCAATATTGGTTAAAGAGAAGTGAAAACATAACAAAATGAGTAAAGCAGTTAGTGTGGCTTCTACCAGTGGGAAGAGCGATGAAGTAGATGAAGATGCTAAGGGAAAAAGGAATTTCTCTGATGAATTTTTTAATCTGTTACCTGGGTCTACACAGAACAAGAGGGAAAATGCCAACATTTTGGGAGATGAATATTGTGAAATCAGAGATGCCCACACACCAGGTTCTATAGTTTTTTCTCTCTATAACTATTTTTATAATAATGCTGATAAGGCCATCCCAATATCAAACCCTTGGACTAGTTGTATGGCTAGGTTAATTTTTCCTGATGTCTTTGTAGATGTAGACTTGTTTCTAGGACTAGCAAACCATTATGACTCCTTGTCTAGAACAATTAAAAAGAATGATTGTACTGCCTTGTTAATTTTGAATAGGAATTCGTTTATGCAAGCTTTTGGTTTATATAGTACCATGTCCACTAAGATTAATCTTACAAGACAAGAAGAAAGGTATAGGTTATAGCCTGGGGTTGCTAGGAACCAATTGCAAAAACATATCCTTAAGGAGGTTAGAAACCACATTGACCCTTTACCAGGAACTGCACCCTATTGTTTCAAAGATTTACATTTTTATCTCAAGTACATTGCATATACCTTGTGTAGAGTGTTGGGTAAAGATGGAGGATCCGAGAAGATAAATTTTGGGATTTTGATGATGGTATTAGATTTACAAGATGTGCATTCTAGTACTAGTTATGATTACATACAATAGATCATTGATAGAATGCATGAGGGGTTTGTAGCAGTACATAAAAAGGATAAAGGTCCTAAGTTTTTACATTATTCTATCTTGATGCATTTATAATTGCATTTCAATTATGGTATCATGAATGTAAACAATTTGAACCCTTAGAGAATCTTTCATGACCAGCCCAATCCTATCCAATTTTGGGTTAGGATATGGAATTTCACCTCCAAGGATTGTGATTTCTATGGATTTGAGAATTGGATTGTCTACCCTTTGATGCAGAGTTTGGGTATTAGCAAGACTAGACTCCCAGTGAAGGTGCTACAGTTTCTGAGACCCTGTGAATATTTTGATAAGTGGGAAGGTGACCAAAATTGGGGAGATTTCTTTTTAGAAGAAAATTTCACTATGATCAGAGTGTATGGATGCACACATCCTCCCCATGTCCTACCATATCATGTGCCATCAAGAGTTGCAACTATGGAATTTATTTGGCAGCTTTTGTTAACAGACAATGAGCACTTTGTACCACACAAGAAGGGGACATTAACCCCTAGGCAATTCAAGATTTTTCAGTTTACAATTGGAAAAGGTGCTATTGATTTAGTGAGTAGATGGTTGGAAAGCTATAAAATGGGAGCAACATTATATAGATATATTAATCCAAGGGATTTATTGCAGGAGCTAACAAACTCCTAACTCCTACCATACTGAATACATATGTGCATGGTCTTTGTGTGGAGGAGGATGCTACTAGGAATATACTTGATGAAGATGAGGTGAGAATTAGAAGAGAGAGAATTCAAGAGTTGTTGAATTTAGAGAAACAAATAAAAAGAAATGGATTAGCATTTGGAGGTTTTTACCCTGACTTGCCATATTTTGACAAAATTAAAGCTATGATAGATAATTTTTACATACTTTATGAGAAATTAGATAGAGTTCTAGATGTGAAGAAAGGGGCAAAAGAACTTGAGTATTCAGAATCTGAATATGAGAGTGAGAGTGATGAAGAATATGTCCATCCACCTCAAATAGATCAACCACAACATAATGTTGCAGAAGCAATTCAGATATAGGGGGAACATGGACACATTATAGATTTGACTGAAGTTTCTCAACCTAATGATGTAGATGAGCCTGCTACCAAGAGGCAAAAGGTTGATCTTGGTCAGACCTCTTATGACCCAACGTACATAAGAAAAGAGAGAAAAGGTGATAGAGTAAGTGCTCTAGTTCCTGGAAATATATTATATGATTATAATTTGAGAAAAGAGATTAGAAAAGGAAAGAAACAACAGCAAGAAGTAGAGGAGAACATAGAGTTTCCTCTCAGAGCATGTATTGATGAACGATTGCTTCACCAACAATAGTTTTTAAGTGATGATAACTTCATAAAAACTGATGAGTTTAAGTATTTCCTTAGGTGGCATAAAAAGGAACAGATCAGAGAACAATTGAAATCAGAGGGTGAAGAAGCAGTAACAAATGAGGCTCTTCTAGCTTTACAATCATATGATCCTGAAAGTGAGGATGTTTCTCCTGACGAGGCTAGAAAAATGGTTTTGAATATTGGAATTTTGCTTGCTGAAGGCTGGGATTTAGCCTCATTATTCAGAATAGACCAAATTAGAAAACAACTAGATCTAAAAATGGCAAGTGAGATGCAAATGGGTGACATGATCAAAGGATTTGGGTATAGTCCAAAATCCCAAGCATTTTCCATGTGGAATTTGTGTCCTAAAGACCAGAAGCCTCAACTTTTGAACATTCAAGAGAGCATGGTTGGAAACCAGATGGTATGGACAATACAAAACATAGGAGATCTTGAGATTTCCGAAATAATGACACATTGGGCACACCTAAATGAAGACAAGACAAAGCAGTTGTCTGAGAAATGTGGTGTCTTAATTGAGGAGGCTAGTGCCCTGGCCAAAGATAGAGAATTGTGCCATATCAAGATTCATCAGCAAGATAAGGTAATTGTTGAAATGACTAAGCAATTGCAAGAAAAGCCAGAAGTTGTATATATACCCTCAGTACAGCCTCTACAAATAGAAGAAAAGGTTGAAGCAAGGGAAGAGGTAAAAACAGAGGATGTGGCCAAAAGGGATAATGAAGTGGCCATAAATGCATTGAGGAGTATTCTTCAGCATATTATTGATATATTGAAAGATAAAACAAATATGGTCTTGAATGCATATAATAAATTACCCATTTTGCATACTGAGGTAAAAGGGTATATCTCTATTTTGAACCCTTACTTTGTAGCATGGTCTCCTAGGATACAGTTGTTTGAGAAATTATCCTCTTTGCAACAACACATACCAGATTTGCCAGAAATTGTGTCAGAAGTTGAAGATGAGATCAAGAAAGTTAATGTCACTTTACCTTTCTTTAAGGGTAAATTGAATCATATAGAGGCAAAAATGAGCTTATTTTCACCGAATTTCAATAGATTTATTCCTCCATTGAAAGGAGAAGATGATCAGATTAAGGCCTTGGAGGCTTGGAGAAATGAATTTGATAGAAGAATGCCTAGTGATGAGGCATTTATTATAGATTCTGATCTAGATTTAGATGGTTTTAATAAAATTTTGGATGAGGCTTTCAGAGCAGAAATTGACATAAATAAGTTCTTATTTGATGTCAAAAGCGTTACTGATGTCAGACGGGAAAGGCAGAATGGACAACTGTAGAGTATTCAAAGTTTCAAATGGCCTGCAGAGGATGAGGTGACAGCTTGGGATTTGATGAAAAAACCAAAGAAGAAGAAGCCTGTTGAAATAGAGGAAGAGGTCCTGGATGAGGAGTAGAGAGGAACACTTGGCGCTTGACCATTGAGCATAGGGAGGTTAGTAATTATGAAAGACAAGTGTAGGTTAGCCCGAAATGGCGGTCACTTGGTCTCAGTACAAATATTAGATACTATCATGAACATTGTCAAACAAAGATGCCAGAATTTAGATAAAGACAAAAGAAGATCAGATTTCATCCCCTGTTCTTGTCTTCCCACCGCTTAACATTCTTGTTTCTTGTCTTTTATCTACTTTTAGGGTTAGGTTCCTTAAACCATCCGAAGCTTGTTGCATCCTAACTTTAAGGATTCCAAGATGGTTTAAGACCTATAAATAGATCAAATTGTAATGTTTTTAAGAGAGATGAAATATAATTGTAAGACAGACTTCTAGATTTTAGTCTGTGTTTTTTGAGCTTTTAGCCTTTATATGTATTTGAAGCAGAAATATATGAATAAAAAATACAATGCAACTTTACTCTACATTGTTGTTGTCTCTTTACTTATTGTATGTACTCTTTTATGTTTAAGTTGTAAGGCATGTTAAACATATTGGCTATAAGGTAGTTATCTGGTTATTTGCAAGCTTCTTCTAAGGGGAGAATTAAACTTTGTGACTAGTTTCAGGGAGTACAACAGTGATTAAGGATTTGATACAATATTGTAGAAGTGACAGGATAGTTTACAAGGCATTTTATCTGAGTTTCATGTAGGTTGCAAGGCATCTTACAGTATTCTATTTTATATATTTCTATAGATTTATATCTTTTCACTCTATTGCCCAAGGATAGGCACTGGTCTAGAATTTGTCTAGCAATTGATCATCATCCAAATATTTAAAACTATTCAAAACAATTACTTTCAGAGCATATATTTAAGATGAATTGTACTCATAAGGGTTTACAAGTGGATTTTGTTGATTCCTTATAGAGAGAATCATTAGGTTGGCCCTCCTAAGGTAAAAGGAAGAAGGATGAAAGTCCTTGTCTCATTGGTTTATGTTATTAAGACCATAGCCTGGCTTGTAGTACTCTGTTTCAAACTAATTATTGCAATCTCCAAAGTATTTTATAATTTATTACAGTGAGGTCTGAAGTGAGTAGCTAGTGAATAAATTAGTCCACCAAATACATAAGCCAAAGAATCAGTAATCTCTTAATAGGCAATACCTGCCTGAGTCAGTGGAACTCAAAAATGAATGAGGTGATAATAGGTATCCCCAGTGTTATCAAATACCTCAGCAATTAGCATTTCTCTTGTCAAAAGGGAGTTTGCATTTAAGTATAATCAGTATACTGTCATCATAAGGTTGTAGTTCAAGAAAAAGAGCTAACAAATAATTGGCGACTCTACTGGGGATAGAGATTATAAAGTCTTGTTAAGAATTTTAGAATATCTCTGGTGCTGTTTTAAAAGGTTTGAGTCAAGTTACAGTTAATTTTTTCCCATCCGAGTCGCCTATCAAATTGGTGACTCTACTGGGGAATATTTTCAAGTAATACCAGATAATACCAGTTGTAGTTGTAAAAAATTGTGTTTTGAAAGTATTCATTCATTCCTAATTATTGTTGGGTGGTGACTATAGAAAAATCTCTGAGATTAGTACAAATTTAGTAAATATTTTTCAGAATGAATACTAGGTCAAGGATGAGAAATGATCTTGAGAAGGTTTTATATGGTGGAATCCCATCATCCTCAAGGATGGAAATTTCCTAGAGGAAGAAGAGAAACCAAGTTAGCATGGATGAAACTCCTCCAAGACGTAAAGAGGGTAATACTAGGAGAGACATGAACAACAATCAACCTTCTCTTGATGGAAATACTTCAGAATATGAAGAAGCTACAAAGAGGGTATTAGAAACACCTACAGTCACTTCTACTTCTAATGAAAGAGAAGAAACAAGTACATCTAGTTTAGATTATGAAGAAGCTCCCTTTGATGAGCTAGAAAATGAGGAAAAACTTATCATGAAACAACTTGCCCTTATTCAACAAATGAAAAGGGGAGCGGAAGAGAAATGAGAGAGAAAAAACATGAGCATAAGGATGTTGATAAGAGTAAAAGAAATCTTCAAGACATAAAAATATAAAATATATAGAGAGGTCTCAAAAGGACCATGAAATACCACTTACTTATAAAGCTTCTAGTTCATAGAAGGATCAAGGAAAGCAAAAAATGACTGAATACAGAAATCAAGAACCTAGGTTTCAGAAGCCTTTAACAGAGCAGGTGTCCAAGTTGGACATTGATTTGGAGAAATTGAGAATTGAAAAGGAGACCATGGAAAAAATGTTAGAAAAGGCACAAATGGAAGCTGCAACAATTAAAATGAAGAAGAAAATAGATTTTTTGCAGTCTTCTAAGTACTCTCATGCTGGGCCTGAGAATATTACAGCTTCTAAAACAAAAGCCACTACTTTTAAAGAGAATGATAGTTTTCAAAGGAAACCATTGCATATTGAAAGGTATAAACAGTTTAACTTTATTGGTATCCCTGGATATCCTAATGATTTCCCTAAAGATGTGGGTGATAGAGGAGAAAAGCTCCCAAAGTTTGCAGGTAACATTGTTATTTCTTGTGAAACACATTTAAGAAAATTCATTGATTTTGTTGATGATTTAAATATCACTCATGAGGATGTTTTAATGAAATTATTTGTTCAGTCTTTAGTGGAAGATGCTAGAGAATGGTTTAGGAGCCTTTCTAATGGTTCTGTTGTTTCTATGGATGAGTTGATTGAATTGTTTAAGGATCAGTATGGGGATAAAACAAATAAAGGCTTTTTGTTGAATGAGTTTAACAATATCAAAAAGAATTACAATGAAGAGGTCACATAGTTTAATACAAGGTTTCAAAGAGCTATGCACAAGCTATTTCAGAAGATAAGGCTGGATGAAGAGGTATGTCTAGCAACTTATTTGAATGCCTTTGATTCTAAAATGGGATATGCTCTTAGCGATAAAAACCCTAGAACTCTTACTGATGCTTATAAGATAGCAGTGAATATTGAAATGAACAGAAGAGTATCTGGTAAGTTGAACAGGAGAGATGACTCAAGCTTTAGTAGGAATAATTTAAAAGAACTAGAGTATAAAGAATATAGGGCTCCTTAGAATAATAGGCCTTCTTAAAATACTAAATATAATCCTCAAAATAGAATGCAAAACCATCCTTATGGAACTCAGTTTAAGAATGGGAAGCCTTTTATTCTACCTAGAAAGGAGAAGGCTGATAACAAAACTCCAGACCCTCTACATAAGAATGTTGTCCATTTCTGCAATGATGATCCTTGGTGTGAAGCTTGTGAGGCTCCACATAACCCTAATTTTTGTATTATTTCCTTAGACTTCAGAGTAAGTGAAGAGCTTGGAAATGATGAGGGTGAACAATGTGATCATAGTATGACAAATACTTATTCATGTCATGATATAGATTCGGACAGTGAAACTGAAAATCATGATTCCTGTAGTTCACAAAGAAGGGTAGAAAATCATCATCAACAGATCTTATCTGATAGTGAAGCATAGGAAACTGATGACCATATAAGATGTTATGCTCAGAATAATTAGGATGTTCCACTTATTAGAAAAGCTTCATATGAAGAGAAAGCTAGGATTACTGCAGATTTAGTGAATAAGGCTAGAAGAAACTACCATTTAAGAAACAGGGTAGTGGGTGGTACTGGCAGTCAGCCATCAGGTGTCTTTATAAAAGAAAATAAAATAGACCCCAAGTATATACAAAAAAAAGGAAGCACCTGGAGAAAATGTAAATAAACATAAGGTCAAAATTGTTACAAAAGCCCTTGAACCAAATGTTGTACAAGAAGGAGAATTAAAAAGGCAAGAAAGAGCTACTCTTGTTCAAAAGATGGAAAGCAAAAAGTTACAAGAACCAACTCTGAATGTACATATTGAGGAAAGTAATATCACTATTGATAAATCAAAGTCCTTAGATGTGAAATATAATCTAGTGGACATGGGTCATTGTTTATCCCAAATGACAGTAAAAGTACCATTTCTAGAGATGATGAGAATTAAAGAACATCAGGAAAAGGTGTTGTCATTATTAAATAGTGTGCCCATAATAAAGGTCCAAAGTCCAGAGAATGTTGGTAAGAAACCTATTAACAAAGGGAAGGAAGTTGAGGTGTTGACATCTGAGATTCCTCAAATTTTCATGAATACAACTTCTTCCCCAAAGGTTGTTGACCCATTTTTTCTTTCACTAATAATTAATGGAAACATGCTGAAAAATTGTATGATTGATTCAGGAGCATCTAATACTATTATGCCAATGGAAATCATGAGGTCAATGGGATTACAGGTTGATACTCCTCATGGGAGATGTCAAGCTATGGACTCTAGAGAGGTCCCTATGATTGGTACCATTGAGGCTATGGCTTATAAATTAGCAATTTTCCCAGATGTAGTGATGACTATGAATGTTCTTGCGGTTGACATACCACCACATTATGGCATGCTGCTATCAAGAAAGTGGAGTGCTTCAATGGGAGGTAGTATACAAAGTGATTTATCATATGCTACTTTTAACATTGCTGGAGAAAATGTTAAGGTGTTAAGGGAGAGTAGAACTCCACACATGATAGAAAGATTTTAAGATACTAACATTAATTGTTGCATTGATATGGATATGGAGAATTTCAGGATACAAAAGAACGAACTTTATTATTAGCATGAAGAGGTTGATCCTCTGAACAGAGAGGTTATTGTCGAAAGTGATGGATTGTGGAAAATTTACTTTGATGGGGCTTGCTAGAAAGAAGGATCAGGGGCAGGTGTATTGCTGGTATCTCCATCAGGTACAACTTTTAAGTATTCATTTCTATTAGCCTTCCAATGTACAAATAATATTGTAGAATATGAGGCTTTGTTTTTAGGACTTGAAATTTCCATCAAACATGGGATTAAATGTTTAAAGGTTTATGGTGATTGTGAGTTGGTGTTAGCTCAAGCTAGATCCAAATATGCAGTAAAGAATGATAGATTAAAAAGGTACAAGTATGCTATTTGGGATCAAATTGAAATGTTTGATGCCTTTGATATAAGCTAGATAGAAAGGTCAAAGAATATAATTGCTGATTTTTTAGCAAATGTTTCTTTAAAAACTAATGATTTGACCTTACATGGGGTGTCAATACTGGAAGTCAAGACAAGACCAGTTGTCCCAGACAACATATACAACTGGCAGGTTTTTCAGGATGACCAAGATATTCTGAGGTTTATGCAATGTCTAGACCATTATGAGAATCAGAGTATAGATTGTAATACTTTGCTAGAAAACAGTGATGGAAAAGACTACATTTTGGGAAATGAGGTTGTCCAATTAGGATCTAATCAGATTCCTAGGGGTTTGGTTGATCTTGAAGCATTGTTTAGTAGTCAACAAAATGATTCAACAAAATTAAGCAATGCCAAGGTTGAGGATTTGGAGGAAATAAATTTAGGATCTAAAAATAGTCCTCAAATTGTTTATATTGGAAAGGGTTTAGACTCTCATATAAGGATAAATTTGATCAAACTATTAAGAAGATATAAACATGTCTTTGCTTGGTCATATGAGGATTTGAAAGCCTATAGAGAGGATCTTTTTCAACATGAAATCCCATTAAAGTTAGATGTCAAACCATTTAGGAAAAAATAGAGGCCTATTAACCCCTTGTTGGCTCCTAAGATGCAACAAGAATTGATGAAATTAAAGGATGCTGGGATAATCCAGCCAATCGGGCATTCAACTTGGGTATCAAATTTGGTACCAGTCAGAAAGAAGAATGGTGATATCAGACTGTGTGTGGACTTCAAAAATTTAAATATTGCTTCATTAAAAGATTATTATTCCTTACCTAATATGGAAGCTATGTTACACAAGGTGACTGGTTGCGAGTTCTTGTCTATGATGGATGGTTTCTCAGGTTATAACCAAGTCTTAGTCAAAGAATTAGAACAGTACAAAACTGCATTTACCACTCCATGGGGAACCTATGTTTATATCAGAATGCCATTTGGACTAATAAATGCAGGGGCAACTTTTCAAAGGGCCATGGATGTTTCTTTTAAAGAATTCATTGATTTATTTATGGTCATTTATCAAGATGATTTAACTGCATATTCTAAGAGAGCCGAGGATCACTGTGATTACTTAGGAAAGATTTTCAATAAAGCATTAGAATATGGTGTTTCATTGAATCCCAAGAAATTTCATTTTGTAGTGCAAGAGGGAAAGTTGCTTGGACACATAGTGTCTAAGGAGGGGGTAAGAATAGACCCTAGGAGAGTGGAAGCAATTCAGAAGGTTATTGGTCCAAAGAACCTAAAAGGGGTATAATCTTTCTTAGGAAAGATCAATTTTGTCAGAAGGTTCATAGAAAACTTTGTAGAGATTGTTAAACCCATTGTAAAGTTGTTAAATAAAGATGCCTAATTTATTTGGAATGATGTATCCCAATAGGCATTTGAGAAAATAAAGAAAGTAGTACAAGAGGCTCCGGTTTTAAAATCTCCAGATTATACTAAGTCTTTTTCTTTGTTTTCATTTGCATCTTTTCATACAATTGCTGCTATTTTACTATAGAAAGATGAGAAAAGATTTGAACATCCAATAGCTTTTTATAGCAAATCCCTACAAGCTGTAGAACTTAATTATGAGATAATGGAGAAGCAGGCTTATGCTTTGGTAAAAGCTGTGAAGTCTTTTAGGCCATATTTGGTTTGTGCTCAGATACAAGCATATGTTCCTCATTCAGCAGTGAAAGATATTCTTACACAGTCAGAGGTTACTGGTAAGAGATGTAAATGGATAACCAGAATTTAGGAATTTAACCTTGAGATCCGTATTACAAAGTTGATAAAAGGTCAGGGTTTGGAAGAACTCATGACAAAAGAAAATTTGGATCTAGTAAAAATAGGTCAGACATAGGTACATGATCAAACTACTACAAGCATAGAGAGGCAACCATTTTATACTAATATTGTGTTTTTCCTCAAAAATTCCAAATGTCCTGATCATATGTCAGAAAATCAAAAAAGAAATCTGAGATTGCAAACTCAAAGATACACTTTGATCCAAGGGGACTTGTATTGGAAGGATAAGAATGGTGTAATGCTGTTATGTCTTGATAAATACCAAGCTGAAAGTGTTTTATGTGAAATCCATGCAGGAGAATGTGGAGGTCATTTTTTTGGTAAGACTACTACCCACAAGATTTTAAGGGCTGGGTACTATTGGCCCAGTTTATTCAAAGATACTTATGAATATGTCAGAAAGTGTGAACCTTGTCAAAGGTTCTCAAACAAGCTAAAATTTTTAGGAGCTTTGTTGCTAAACCCAGTAAGTACTGAAGCTCCTTTTACTATGTGGGGTATTGATTTCATTGGTGAATTCCAAGAGAAATCTAGTGGGGGACACAGTTGGATACTTGTGTACACACAAAAGTAGTGCACTTCTATGAATCCTTACATGCAAGAAAAATCAAGAATGAGCCCTCACAAATCGATCCATAGCTCTTTATGCATGGAGTTGCAAGATTTGTAAAATTGCTCTCAGCTAGAGCTATAAACTCATGACCTTGCTAGTCAACCATACAATGAGAGATTCA